>JACEEZ010019036.1:12173-53185 GCA_016584305.1 Chionoecetes opilio | reverse complement strand
TGGTAAATTTCGTGCTGAGTAATGGGGGGGGGAACGGGGCTGTCTTCCGAAAGGGCTCGCTATAAACCGGACATTGTTTTGCGAGTGAAGCATTTTTAGACACGAAATTAATCTATTTTATCACTTCTTGATATCTTGCGCGCGAGATTGTGAATTTCTTTTTTCTTTATATTTTGTCTCAGTGAGGTAGAAGTAGAATATTAAAAAGATACACTACGATAAAGGTAATACGTTTATGTAACTTGTGATAATAGTGAATACATTATAATTGCATTGCGCTATTATTATTACTATTATTATTATTTTTACTTTCACAATACGGCTCAAATCCAGTGTTTATACGGAAACATTTTATTGAACGGCGTTAATCAAAGGCTGGTAATTAGTAACACAAGATCTTTTCTGTGTATTATTTAGTAAAGGTTAAAAAGGGGGGCATAACTTTTTATACTGCGCGGGGCCTCGGTGCTCATCTCCGTCGGTTTAGCCTTTGAGTTTATAATTTAGTGCAAGACCATAAACTGTTCACAAAATCAAACCACCTTACCTTCACGATCCCAATACATAGAGAAGATAATGATGAATACGAATCCATAACTTGATGCTTGGGGAAGAGAATGGCGTGCGTTGATAGTGCTGTTAACCTATCAAAATGAACTACGAGGGGAAAACGCAAAATGATAGTAACGTATAACACACAGATGTAAACTGAATGTTTGATGATGTTGGATAGGAAGAAAAGGGAGGGCTAGATGGCAGAATAGGGAGAGGGGGGCTGAATAGGGCTAGATGACAGGATAGGAAGTTAAGGAAGGGGCTGGATAGGGGTAGAAGAGAGGATAGGAAGAGAGGGAGGGGCTGGATAGGGTAGAAGCGAGGTTAGGAAGGGAGGTAAGGGCTGGATAGGGCTAGATGAAAGGATAGGTGGAGGGAAGGGCCTGGATAGGGGTAGAAGCGAGGATAGGAAGGGAGGGAAGGGGCTGGATAGGCTAGATGACAGGATAGGATGGGAGGAAGGAGGCTAGATAGGGGTAGAAGCGATGATAGGGACGAAGGGGGCTGGTATTCACAACTAGACGTACTATGTGGTATATTCTAACACTGATTATGATTAATTTCGTAGATGTATTACTAATTTACTATCACTTCTTCAATGGATAGATTCAGAAGCGGTATATATGGAGGGATCATTCATACCTCCTCACAGCATAAGAACATCAGCTTTTATCCTTTGTAGTTGCACACACGTATATAATTGTAGGACCAATTCACAGTTCGATTTATTACTTTTTCCTAAGTGTCATAAATATGCTGTCAGTTCTTTGCTACCCTATTTGTGTTCATTTTTTATACATCGCTTTTGGACCACTTGACACATACTTTTCACTACCTTTTCACTACTACTCAATTTTTCATACCTACAACTTCATACTTAATTTTCACTACCATGCAACCGTGTCAGTGCTATTACTATACCGGATGTCCTAAGCACGTGTGTGTAGATTATAACTTCATATGTTTTTCCTTTCGTTGCTGCTTTTGTCGTTAATAATCGCGGTTAGTATACGTAATTTTTTTTTTTTTTTACGCCTAGTCAAAATATGTCTTGGTAGCTTCCTTTGTATTATACAGTCATTACATAGGCCTATATATACGGCCTATACTATTATACTATACGGCCTAACTATATACGGCCTTGGTATTATACATGATGTTAGGTGGGACTCGTACCTTCTGAGTTAAGTACTGATGACTTGAAAATAAAAGTGACTGATGACTTGAAAAAGTAGTAACTGTTAATTTGAAAAAGAAGTGACTGATGACTTGAAAAAAGAAAAGTGACTGATGATTTGAAGAAAAAAAAGTGACTGATGACTTGAAAAAAGAAGAGTGACTGATGATTTGAAAAAAGAAAAGTGACTGATGACTTGAAAAAAGAAAAGTGACTGATGATTTGAAAAAAGAAAAGTGACTGATGACTTGAAAAAAAAGAAAAGTGACTGATGGCTTGAAAAAAAGAAAAGTGACTGATGACTTGAAAAAGCCAAAGTGACTGATGACTTGAAAAAAATTTAAGTGACTGAAAGTACCTACTAATGACTTGAAAAACTAAAAACGCTCGTAAAAGTAAGTTAAGTATTGATGACAAAAAAATATATATATAAACACTAAACAAGCGGCGATGTTGAACGAGAAAACATAAAAAGGGGAAAGGTCAGAGGATGCGATAAAAAAATATATAAAGTACTGAGTTCACACACCACACACACACCACACACTCACACACCAACACACACACACCACACACACACACACAGCACACACACCACACACCACACACCACACACACACACACACACACACCACACACACACACACACACACACCACACACTCACACACCACACACTCACACAACACACACACACACACCACACACTCACACACCCACACACACACACCACACACTCACACCACCACACACTCACCACACCACACACACACCACACACACACACCACACACACACACACCACACACACACACCACACACATACACACACACACCACACACACCACACACACACACACACACACACACACACACACACACACACCACACACACACACACACCACACACACACACACCACACACACACACCACACACACACCACACACACACACACCAAATGTTGAGGTAGGGAAGAGGCGTCGTTGGCTGTGAGGTTGTGAGGTGTGAAGTGAAGGCTGGAGGAATGAAGGGTGGGAATATATGCGTGAGAAGGACATTACCATTACGCGCTTCTCCTCCCGTCCTGTTCCCGCGCATTCGACCCTCCCTTCCCGCCTCTTCTTCCTCCTCCTCTTCTTCCAACTTCCTCCTCTTCTTTGTCCCTCCTCCCTCCTCTTCTTCCTCCTCCCTTCTCTTCTTCCTCCTTCCTCCTCTTCTTTGTTCTCCCTACTCCCTCCTCTTCTTACTCCTTCCTCCCTCTTCTTCGTCCCCTCTTCCCTCCTCTTCTTCTTCCTCCTCTCTCCTCTTCTGCGTCCTTCCTCCTCCCTCCTCTTCTTCCTCTTCTTCCTCCTTCCTCCTCTTCTTCCTCCGATCCCTCCTCTTCTTCCTTCCTCCTTCCTCCTCTTTGTCGTCCTTCCTCCTCGACCTTCCCTCCTCTTCCTCCTCCCTTCCCTCCTCTTCTTTGTTCTTCCTCCTCTTCTTCCTCCTTCCTACTCCTCCTCTTCATCCTCCTTCCTCCTCCTCTTCTTCGTCCTCCCTCCTCCTCTTCATCCTTCTCCTCCCTCCTCTTCTTTGTCCATCCTCCTTCCTCTTCTTCTTCCTCCTCCCTCCTCTTCTTCGTTCTTCCTCCTCCCTCCTCTTCTTTCTTCCTCCTCCCTCCTTTTCTTTCTTCCTCCTCCCTCCTCTTCTTCGTCCCCTCTTCCCTCTTCTTCTTCCTTCTTCCTCCTCCCTCCTCTTCTTCGTTCTTTCTCCTCCCTCCTCTTCTTTGTCCTTCCTCCTTCCTCCTCTTCTTCCTCCTTCCTCCTCTTCTTCCTCTTTCCTTCTCTTCTACGTCCTTCCTCCTCCTCCTCTTCTACGTCCTTCCTCCTCCCTCCTTTTCTTCCTCCTCCCTCTTCTTCTTCCTCCTCCCTCCTCTCCTCCCTCAACGCCTTGGAGCGCCTCGAAGTCATTACTCCGCGTCTGATGAATAATTAGGTAATCCGTCCATCGCCACGCTCTGAGTTTTCCCATACATTTATTTTTTTTCTATTTTATTATCTTGCTTCTTATATTTCTCTTATTCTTCTTTCATCAATAAATTGGTGCTACTATAGCGTGCGGTCTACCGGGGCATTTGCACTATAGCGTGCGGTCTACCTGGACATTTTACACTATAGCGTGCGGTCTACATTTCTTACTCGCTACTTACACTCTACAGTCTACACTCTTACACTTCAGGCTGCAACTTACTATTGCTATATGTCATATGATATTGTGTATGTACATATTATGCAGTAGAGTATTATAAAAAAAAAAAACTCTTGTAAATAATTTATTAATTATCATCAAATAAACAAAACATTGTCTGATATACTATTCCAGCAGCGTCTTGCACAAAATATAGTCCCGTGGGAGTTTTGGTATGAAGCAAACCACTATGCTAGTTGCTTCAAGGGGACCCTAGTGCTTCATAAAAAGCTTGGTGGCACTCTGGAAGGGGTGCGGTCATATATTTTTGACACATTTAATGATTTCGATCAAATCGCTATTTTGCGACGCCTAAAAAGTAATAAAATTCCAGACTATTCCTTTAGTTATGCTCCAATATGGTCATATTTGGTATCAAACTGACCACAAGGGAACACTACATGCAAATAAAGTGTTTAATTGTTGGTATATGGGACAAATCCTCAAAATAGCACTGAAAATCTAGTTTTTGTTACCATATTTTGATTTTGGTTTCACTTGCCGCACTTCACTAAAAAAAAAAAAATCTTCAAAATTGCAATACCTTATATGCCAATAAATAATATTATTACTTAGGTATATTATTACTGGTTATATATTATATTTTCTACATACCAATTGCTTGATAATTTAATTAAATGTTCCCCAAAATGTAACCCTACCCCCTAATTTATTAATTGTGTTCATTATAAGACATTTCTCAATTTTCATGTATTATTTTGCCTACAAAGGTCATAAATACTACTTTACTGCTTCTGCGATGATATATGTTCATAAAACTTATCACTTGGCCATCTTACCATGGTTATTCCCATTAAAGTTAGCATGCAGCCATATAGTAACCAGTACTTTAAACATTTTTATTTCCATTTTTTTTTCAGATATGTGGGAGAGAGAGCATACAATGATACAAAATGGCATATTTTATATTTAATCTATGTATACTGTGTTCTATATTAACTAATGATATTAAAAAATAACATTCTTCTCTTTTCAGATGAAGTGGCAGCTGCGACACAAGAACAGAACTTGTCCTCATAGTTGATAGAACGTAGTCTACATTCAAAAACATTGATACCCAATCCTGATATATATGTGGTGACGGTCTAACTTCTCCCTCTGCAATCACTAACAAATGCGTTCATAATCCATTGGATCACTTTGGCATCATTAGGATGGAACAGACAACACAAGCTGTACGTCCTCCAGAGAAAATTGCCAGACTAGACACTGATTATTCCTTGTGCATCATTTGCCAAACATCAACTACAGATACTTTAGTTGAGATCCCAGTGCTCACGAGAAGCTCTTACTATGTGTTAGAGAACGAGCCACCTATGGCGACAAGGACTACCCTGAGATCAGCCGACGCCTTGGAGATGCCATTTTTTTTTTTTTTTTTTTTTACTTGGGTTCAGTGAGTATAGGTGAACGTGTAACCCTATCTGGTGTGAGTGATGGGGTGTTACACGTGTCACCTATAGCCTGAGAGAGGGCTGTCAGGTTGTCAGGCAGGTCATGAATAAGTCAACAGCTGTGACACCTACACATTAGTAGTAGCTTCTCTTGCAACACCCTGACACAGGCTCACTAAAGTGTTAGGTTTACACAGGGCTCACTATATTCGAACTACACGGTTGCAGAGGGCCCCTGAAGCCATCAAGGGGCCCCCAAGCTGCCATTATTACTATTTTTTTAGAATCTAGTCTCTTCTCTTAAAGTGCACCAGATTTAATAATAAAATATTAACCCCTTGAGGCCCAGAACGTAATTTTCATAGTAATTTGGCTACCATTAGACGATTTAGAGTGAATATAAGCAACATTTTATAGATATGACCTGTTAAGTATCCTTGTCGACCAACAAATTTGATACATTCAGTCATTGAGTAATTTTATGGCTCGACAACAAACGATTTTTTATAGCAAAGGAAAGATCTGGGCGTGAAGGGGTTAAAGGCGTACCCCTGGACCACTTTAGAGGGCTTGGAATCCCCCCACCATAGCTTTACAAAATAGGGCCCCAAAAAGGCTAAAAACGGCGCTGGGCTTACTCTCGGGTATTGGGATAGCTTCATCGTTAGGCTATACATATACTATTGGGTTTATAGTTACAGTATAATAGTTATTTTCTCGTAGTAGGCAAGAGGGTTTATTTTAATTTTCATAGTACGTAATCATGCAAGAATCTCCATGCAAGTCTGATGAGTTTTACTAGTTTTTCACCCTAGACTCGCAGTGATTCTCAAACGTGCGCCGCGGCTCACTTGTGCACCGTGGGAATCCCCTAGGTGCGCCGCGTTATTTTTCATAGATATGGGTATTTTGCGCTTTGAGGTCGCAGTTTTTATTTTTTATATTGAAGATGGAAAATCGTAAATGAATGAGTTAATATGTAACTAGGCAGGTAGATGCAAGGTCCTTTTAATAATATTATAAGTACTTTGGGTAGATGGATAAAGTAAGAAATAGAGAATAAATAAATAAGTTATTCATGCTTAAAAAAAATACTTCCCGCTTCCACTCCAATACGTGTTGAACGAGTACTGTACACGTACTGTACCAGTCTGAGCCGCAGCCTGCTGGTGTTACTGAGATACCAACTTACTAGTTTTATCACGCGTTCATGTGAATTGTTTTTAGCGGCATATAAAAGGAAAAAGATGATGAATAGAAACGGATGCATACGTATATCAGTAGGCTTTATGCAAGTTTGACTGTTTGACGTGATTTACGTAAACCCCAATCGATAAATAACATGTATAATTTGGCAACACACGTAGGCAGAGCGTTGGGTAGGCACCTCCCGTGGTCAGTGTAGCCGTGAGCCTCAGTAAGTATCGCTGTTGTGGTGTTAATGAGGTCCAAGCTTAAAAAATGGATAAGTACCGTCATTAAAAAGCGAAAGTGTACTGAAGGCAATAGCGGTGAAGTCGCAGTTGATCATGAATCAAAACGTAAATGTGTCAAAGGCACCGAAGGCGAAGTAACAGTAATAACTGTTGAAAGTGAGTCCTCTCGTCCAGACCCTAGTGTGGAAAGGGAAGAAAGTGAAGTGACAGTTGAAAATGAGCATAGTCGTACAGGTCCGTGCAGGCAAAGTGAGGTGACAGTTGAAAGTGACCGTAGTCGTGCAGGTCCGAGCGGGCAAAGAGAAGTGACAGATGAAAGTGAGTTTTGTCATCCAGGTCTGAGCGTGGTCAAAACGACGACACGTGCCAGCAAAAGTAACCGCAGTAAGTCATTTCGCCTGTATAACGACAGTTATCTTGGACTTGGGTTCACTTGCTGTGATGATGAAAATGGTCCAAAGCCAAAATGCGTTGTTTGCGGCATTGAGCTATCAAATGAATCAATGACTCCTATGAAAATGAAGAGACATTAACAACAAACATAGTCACCTCTCTCAGAAGCCTATAGATTACTTTAAAAGACTCTTGAAAGATAACAAACAACAAAGGCTAGGGTTTGAGAAAAAGGTGAAAGTGGCAGAAAAGGCACAGAAAGCAAGCTATTTAGTGGCAGAGCATACAGCAAAACAAATGAAACTCCATTCAATTGCAGAGTCATACTTCCTTCCAGCCTGCTGTGCTGTGGTGAAAACATTGTTTGGGGATGAGCTGAAAAAGGGAAATGAAATAAATTCCCCTCTCAGACGACACGATTGGTAGACGAATCAAGGACATGTCGTCTGATATTGAAAAAAGTGTGTGTGAACTCGTGAAAGGTAAAATGTATGCTTTACAAGCGGATGAATCAACAGACATTGGAGGAAAACCTCAGTTACTAGCGTTCATCCGTTATGTTGCTGATAACAAAATAACTGAACATTTCTTATGCTGCAAAGAACTGGTGCAAACCACAGGACAGGAGCTATGTTCTACAGTGACAGAATACTTGAAAGAAAAGGACTTGTCATGGAAATTATGTGTAGGAATTTGCACAGATGGCTGTCCATCCATGGTGGGATCGGTAAAAGGTTTTGTGTCCTTAGTCAAGAAGGAGAACCCAGATTTGATTACTACCCATTGTTTCTTGCACCGTGAAGTTCTTGTTGCTAAAACACTCGGACAAGAATTAAAGTTTGTTCCTGATGATGTTGTGGAAATGGTAAACTTTCTTAAAAGCAGACCAAAGCAGTCAAGGCTACTCTCCATGCTGTGTGAAGAAATGGGATCTCCTCACAAAGGTCTTCTCTTCCACACAGAATTCCGGTGGTTATCAAGAGGCAAGTGTTATCCCGGGTGCATGAACTGAGAGAGGAAATGCTCCTTTTCTTTACCTTGAGGAGAAAACTGAATTCTGCGAATTACTTGCTGATGAAATTTGGAGTGTAAAATTATGCTACTTGGCAGACATATTTGAACATCTGAACAAGGTTAATGCAAGTATGCAGGGAAGAAATGAAAATATGGTAACATCTTCTGACAAAATGAAAGCCTTGGTAGAAAAAATTAGGCTCTGGAATGAAAGGGTGAGTGAAGGCAAGATTGACATGTTTCAAAAGACTGCTGAAGCTAAATATACAGACATTGTTCCACTCATTAAGCAAACACCTTAAAAGCCTAGGAAGGAACATAGGAAAATGTTTCCAAAATATATCTGTTGAAAGTTATGACTGGCTGAGAAATCCATTCGTTCACGATCCCTTGAGCAAGCCACAACTTAGCATCCTTGAAGAAGAGGAAGTAATCAACATCCGTAATGACCGCACACTAAATCTGCAATATCTGGATATGACATTAGAAAGCTTCTGGATTCAAATGGAAAACGAACACCCACATATATCCAAAAGGGCCAGAAAATACTCTTGCAATTTTCAACCTCATATCTGTGTGAACTGGAATTCTCAGACCTCACAAATATAAACACTAAGAAAGGAATAAATTGCTGGCTGTTGAAGAGGAAATGAGAGTGTGTCTGTCAACTGTCCCTCCTAACATAGAGCGGATATGCAACTCCAGGCAGCACACGTGTCCCACTGATCAGGTATGTTATTGTTGTAACATAGTAGTTTATTTACACATTATTTCCTTATGTCCATTCCTGTATATATATATATATATTATATATATATATATATATATATATATATATATATATATATATATATATATATATATATATATTAGCTGCTGCGGGCCCCCGAAGTCCAAGATAAATTATAATTTAGTGCAGCCGCCGTCCAGTGAAGTATGAGAACCTCTGCCCTAGAGTTACATAATTTCCTATATTAATTATTATTGTGTCTTTATGTATTAGTCTTAAGTCACCACCTTGGTAACAGAGAGAGGCCTATAAGCTTTCCCGCGCATACCTAGGCGGGCCGACCAACCGCCCGCGGCACCAGTGCCACACCAGAGGATCCACAGGCCCGGCGGCGAGAGGACGTGAGCACAGACGCTCCCACTAACCTTTGTTACGCACGTGATACCAGTTACCCTAAACTTACCAGTTTTAATAAACTCCAAAAGCAGTCCACGTATCTCTTACCTGCTCACACCAAAGGAGATTAATCTCCTACACTCATATAATATTAAGTTTTCCTAAGACCTCATCGTGTGTGTTGACTGCGATTGCACAACACTTTTAACCTGAAATATAAAAAAAGTTAAGTTTTGGGACCGATGTTAGATTTTGGGGTTAGATGGGCTAAGCAGATCAGTTTCTTTACCACTGTACTTTTAACCTGAAATATAGAAAAGTTAATATAATTTCGACTGGTTTGATTTTGGAGTTAGATTCAAAGTTAAGGGATTTTTCTCTTTACCAGTGCTCTTATTGTCTCCTCATTCTCCAAGCTCGTATTAGATATCAAGATCCCACCAAGTCTATATTTCTTTGTATGCTTCATCTATTCATTTAGTTTGTTAATGGTGTATAACTGTATATACTTCAGTGCATTTTTTAAGCAAATCTTACTGGGCGACATTCTTCGGATATCCAGAAAGGTAAAGGCCTACTTGTTAAAATAGTTTTTAGGAAACATCAACTTCACCCTTTTGTATGTTGTGTATAGATAAAGATCATACGCAGTAATGAGAATGCCCTTCTGGATCTAACACACACAGATAAGATGAACCATTGTATCCAGGAAGGATTTTATGAATAAATATCTTGTCGCCCAGTAGCTTAAAATTGTTCTTACTGGGAGATAGTGTTCCATCACTGGGAGACATTTTGGTCGCCCAGTTGTAATGTTAAAAAATGCACCGATATACTTCGGCTCTATACTTACCCATGCTCTCTCTGCCTTGCGTGTGTTGCCTCTCATGAGACCTGCCATGACTCATGTTCTTTTCTCAATTTTCAAAAACTCATAGATCATCATTAAAGTTTTTATTTTCATAGGAAATTTTATCTGTAGCGATTTATAATATGAAAAAAATCGAAGAATATTACAGTATATACAATCTATAAATATCTTAGATTAAGGCAAAATAAGTCAAGTGGGTTGAGAACTATAGAACACTGATGTGTCTTGGTCTTGCTGATCCTCGACTACTGAATAAAGTAATAATATTGATGGTCATTGAGTGAGTACGACAGAAACAGCATTTACAAAAATATTTTAATGGTAAATTGTAATCCTATAAATGCACACAATATGTACTCTGAGGTTGTTTTGAATACTGGCAAGAAGAAGGAATAGAGTTGTGTTCACAGAAAAAAAGAAAAAAAAATCACACATCAGTTGCCGACACATAACTGTGAGACCTTAATAACTTATCCCACCATATTGTTCTTGGTTTACTTGGATCAAACCATATCACTGTGTTTCCCAATCATCATCACCAATATCATATCTCCTTATAGTCCGTCAGATGAACCCCCATTTTTAGCCAACCGGTACACTCAAGATGGCAAAGACTCATTGGTATCATTGGAAAGCTATGGTATTCAGGAACTCATTTTGCCCTGGTAGCAGTCTGGATTTAGCAGCTTTGATAATATTATCGCCTATTGAACAGACCACCTATTGGCGAACAAATCCCGCCAAATGCGGTAACACCTGTAAGGGGTACATTCATGTTAGGACTGCATGTCATGGTTCTACAGAGGTATACCAAGTGCCATTTGTTTTTTTAGCTTTAATTATGTTCATATAATGCCATTGTAGTAACAAGTTTGGTCAAATAAAAAGATTTTGTACTTTTTGAGCCAAAATCTTATAATGCCGATAATATACGCATTGCTATATCTTTGCAATCAGATAAGTTATTGATATTTATAAGTATTGTTTTCATATTCAATACCTCCATATTCAGACAGAGGGATCGTATGTAGCCATTATTAGTCAGCATATAATTATGACTGTATAGTATAGGTGACCATGGTGACACATATATACCAAAATAAGATTGAAAAAACTGACTGTATTCTAGTCAGATCTCACGATAAGCTGAGTTGATATCTTGAATGCTTACAATTTAGGAGGTTTGAATGAATGAACTAAACACCATCTTTTAGTTGAATATTTAATTGTTTCATTGCACTAGACACTTCAATCCAGAAACAGTATTAAAATGTACAAACAGTCTACGTAATGTTCTCAGTAATTCTTGTCATTTGCTTTACTTTTAGAGTTATTCAAAGTCAAGTTCTTCCATTTCAACATCATCGTCCATCACTTGTGGGTCATCGTCTTCATCATCCTGTGGCTGGTTGTCACAGTTTCTCAACTTACATAGTTCGGAGCACTTCATGTTATTAACCATGCACGTACATTGTGGGAGGCGACATGACCTTGAACAGTTGCAGGCCAGGAGTTCCAATACAGAATCGGGTGCGGGAGCGCCATCCAGCCGGTCAATTTTCAATTCCTCTTTGCCATCTGTTGTTTCACAACACTCATTGTCTTGGGCGACTTCAATGCTACTACTGGCCCACTGTGAGAGATGGCTACGAGTTATGTGTTGGTCCCCATGGCTCCGGTACCAGAAACACCAACAGTTCTCTGCTTCTGACTTTGCAAGGTCCAGAAGGTTGAGAATTGCTGGTTCTTGGTATCAGAGACCAGAGCTGCACCGCTGGACATGGTATAGTAATGCCGGAGGGGTATCAAAGGAGATCGACCACATACTCGTTAGCACTCGTTGGAGGATCCTCCAGAATTGCAGGGTTTACCGGAGTGCTGAGTTCTTTGGAACAGATCACAGACTTGTTGTTGCTACACTTAAGCTTCATGTCAAGTCCAGAAGAATCTCAAGAGGTAACCATACTGTGTTCATCTTGAGAAACTGAAGGACTTGACATGTGCTCATGAGTATGCGGTGGCAGTCTCAAATCGGTTTGATGTGCTCGGTGCTCTCGGGGACCCTGTAGAACTGTGGGATACCTTCAAACGTGAAACTCTACAGGCTGCCAAGGAGTGTATTGGGGAGCGCCCGAGGTCAAGGCGTGGTTTTGTCTCGACGGAGACGCTGGAGAAAATCGAGGAGAGTCGCGCTACCAGGCTGGCTGGGAACCGGGACCAGCACAGGGCTCTGTCACGCCGGACTAGAACCCTCCTGGGGAGAGACAAGGAGAGGTATGTCAGGAGTCTCGCTGAGGATGTCGAGGGTCATTTGAACGCTAATGACCTCCGACCCGCCTACCGAGCCCTGAAGAAGCTCCGTTCCAAGTCTCCTTCTCGGGCGAGTGCTATTCGAACAGCAGATGGGCGCCTCGTGTCGGACATGGATGGGCAGATGGCTCGTTGGGCTGAGTACTTTGGGCAGTTGTTCACGGTGGACCCTCCAACTGAGCAGCTTCATACCACTGGGTTACAGGCAGTGGATGCCGATCCTCCCATTGACGAAAGCGCACCCTCTCTTGACGAAGTCAGAGAGGCTGTAGCAAAGTTGAGGGGTGGAAAGGCAGCTGGTGTTTGTAATATCAGTGCGGAGCTCCTCAAAGCTGGGGGTGAGGCCATGATCCACGGGTTGCATGCTGTCCTGACTGCCGTGTGGCAATCAGGTACCATTCCTCCTGACTGGAAAAGGGGGCTGGTCGTCCCTATCTGGAAAGGGAAAGGGGACCGTCAGGACTGCAACAATTACCGCGGTATTACACTGCTCAGCGTACCAGGCAAGGTGCTTGCCCATCTATTGCTGACACGGATTCGCAGCCATCTGGTGAAGCATCAGAGACCTCAGCAGTCTGGGTTCACGCCTGGTAAGTCACAACGACCGTATCCTAGCGCTTCGTGTCCTGGTGGAACGCCGACGTGAGTTTCGACAGGGGATGCTTGCAGCCTATGTTGATCTCAAGAAGGCGTTTGACTCAGTGCACCGTGAGTCACTCTGGGATCTTCTGCGACTTCGAGGGATTCCTGCAAGGACTATTGGTTTGATAACTGGTCTGTATTCTGGGACTGAGAGTGCTGTGAAGTGTGAGGCAGGTGTATCCGGCTTCTTTCCTGTGAATACAGGAGTGAGGCAAGGGTGCGTCCTTGCCCCATCACTTTTCAACGCTTGTATGGACTGGGTATTGGACAAGGTTGTAGATCAAAGTGATTGTGGAGCATCCGTTGGCAACACCAAGATCACTGATCTTGTTTTTGCCGATGATGCAGTAATCTTTGCTGAGTCGCTGGAGGTCCTGGTGATGGCTCTCGAGGCGCTGCACGAGGAGGCAAAGCCTTTGGGACTTGAGGTCTCCTGGCTCAAGACCAAGGTCCAGGTGTTTGGAGACTTACTAGATGAAGCAGTACAGTCTGTTCATGCGTGTGGCGAGGACATTGAGATCTTGGAAAGTTTTACATACCTTGGTAGCGCAGTCCATAATGACGGCGGGTCACGTCAAGAAGTCTTACGGCGGATTGGCATAGCCCACGGTGTTATGGACTCGCTCAGCGGGAGTATTTGGCGTTGTCGGTACCTGTGCAGGAGGACAAAGATCCGGATCTTCAAATCGCTTGTGATCCCTGTCTTACTCTATGGTTGTGAGACATGGACACTAAATAGTGACTTGAAGAGACGAATCAATGCCTTTGGTAATAAGTGTCTTCGCAGAATCATGGGGTATCGCTGGGAGGATTACGTGTCAAATCAGCGATTGCACCGTGAGACTGAATCGAGGCCTATTACCTGCATAGTCCGTCAGCGCCAACTTCGGCTATATGGGCATGTGGCACGCTACCCTGAAACCGATCCTTCCCATCGGGTTGTATCTGTAAGAGACAATCCGGCGTGGAGGAGGCCAAGGGGGCGCCCACAAGGCTCGTGGCTGGGGCAAGTTGATGTTTCTTGTCGAGAGCTGCTTGGTATGGGAAAGGAGCCTGCATGGGAACTCGCGCGTGGTGACCCTCGGGAGTGGCGTCGTAGGGTGGGCGAGGCGACGCGCCCCCCGGCGTATGCCCCCAATGATTGATTGATTGATCTGTTGTTTCAACTTTCCAACCTCGACCTCTAGGTGATGGTACTTCTGGGTAAGCTTCCAGACTTCTTCGCCAAACACCAGCCTGGTAGTTGGCCCTACATGCATGTTTATGAAGGGCGTCTGCACATGGTGGAAGCTGGTGCGGCTCAACACAGCCTTTCTTACTGCTGAAAAGATGATACCGCAGTTCATTTACTTTACGAACGCTCGTTTTGGTTGCATACATTTGACATGTAAATGCCTCCAGCTTGTTGAGAAGTGATTATGAGGCATCCCACATAGCTCCAAGATCTGCGAATGTGGACTGAAGCTCTGCGTCCTGCTTTAGCAGCTTGAGAGAAACTATCTTTCCTCGGCCTGCAAGGGAGCTCACGCTGTCACATCCAGTGTATGCATGCATCCCAAGTAAAGCTTTGCATACCGATGGCACTAGTGTAGTGGACACTTGTTTATTACAGATGTAATTTCAGATGACTGAATCTGTGCTGACTCAAGTTCTTTCTTTAGTTGATGGTTCTCTTTGGCTAGATCGTATATCGTCAGAGTATATGGGAAGACCAATATCTTTCCTTTATCATCAGGACACATATGGAGTGTATCGTTGAACTCCGCTTCCAGCTTTCTCCGTATGTGTTTCCTTGTCGAGTCCCTCACAGCAGTTATTCCTCCAGAATGCATGTACTCATGTATAGCAGATGAGCAAGATAAGTCAATGTGACAACCTTTGGATACTGAAACAGCTCTTGCCTGATATACTGGAAAAGTTGCAAGTAGGCTTCTATTTCAGCAATCTTGTATTTAGCATCAGGGTCATCATATGCATCATCTTTGGTATGGTCAATGATGGCATCTTTCACACTGGTATACGATCGGTAACAAGATTTATGATACCATGCTTCAGCAGCAACCATGTTTCTTGATGTGACAGCGAGGATGTGCTCATCTTGTCTCTTTGTTGCTATATCTCGTAAAGTATTATCTGCTCTCAACTCAGTACACTGTGTTAACTTCTCTCTTGTGTTCGTGCCTTTGATATACTTGGATCGTCCAGGTGGGCAGAATATACATGTTTTCTCCATTACTCTTGAGCTGCTTGAAGGTAGTCTTCTCAATGTTCTTCGCTTAGTAGCAACTTCACCTGCAGTAGTCATTTCAAGTTTATCCAAGTCCCGTTTCATCGTGAACAGTTTACGGCACTTGAGATGATACGGAATCTGTGGCAGTTCTCCCTCTCTCAGGTTTGCTGCAACTGTCAAGATAGCTTGATACTGCCTGAGTCTGGCTGCCCTTAGTAGTGTGTTCCAGGAGTCGAGATCCCGAGGTGATGTAAGGCCAGCGTGAGGATCTTCATCAGTTGTGTGGATAATACAAACAAGAATTGTCTCATCCATGGCTGATTAGCTTCTCATTCACAAGTGTTACCTGCAAAGATAAGAAATAAACTTAAGAGCACTTGCAATTATTGGCAATTAGCAGATATTTTTTCTAAATATATTATATGCTGCTGTTGATTTGCTGCAAAATTCAAAATATTATGGAAGGATCAATAATGGCTGCATTCGATTCCTTGTATCTGAAAATGTATAACAAAATATTTTATTTATGTCATTATCACATATGGTTGCTAAGATATGACGATAAGTCGATTTTCAATATTTATCTGGTGGCCATCCTGGATTTTGGCTCAAAAAGTACAAAATCTTTTGATTTGACCAAACTTGTTGCTACAATGGCATTATATGAACATAATTAAAGCTAAAAAAGAAAAAGGCACTTGGCATACCATGTAGAATCATAACATGCATTTCTAACATGAATGTACCCCTTATAGGTTTTACCGCATTTGGCGCGATTTGTTTACTGATAGGTGGTCTGTTCAATAGGCGATAAAAATATGAAAGCTGCTAAATCCAGACTGCTACCAGGGCAAAATGAGTTCCTGAATAATATACCTTTCAAATGATACCAATGAGCCTTTGCCATCTTTTTGGTACCGACAGCCCCTATACCTGACGGACAATTATACTCTGCTTCAGGTTTTGGGAGATGGGCACCCCGGCATTCTTGGACAGCATGCCGGTGATGTACACGTCGTCCACCCACATCAGGGGCACTCGGGCGGCCGCGTCCAGGAGTTGGCGCACCAGGGCCGTCGCGGTCACCTACGCCCCGCCGCCACAGTAAGTAGGGTACATGTCCTCGGGGTATTCACTGTGCCGCACACACCACTTGCCATACCGCCTGACGGAGGAGTTGCCCCAGGGGTAGCACAGGATGCTGTCCCGGGTGTCATTGGTGTCCAGGAACTTTTTGAGGAGAAACACGTCTACGAGGACATCATCGTCGGCGTGCATGGTCCACGGCACGTGACTACAGTGTCGTGTGACCCAGATGAGGGAGGACAGGGCCTTGTAGCTCAGCATGTGGTAGGAGTCTGTGTAGTTACCCTGTGGGAATACAGTGGGTGGGTCATGCCTTGCAAACCAAACAAGAAGGTAAGGAAGAGACATGATCATGGTGTATAAATTCGTAAAAATATGTAGAATATTTATTTCATCGCTGACGACACAGCAAGAAACTTTAAAAGAGAGGAGGAGATGAGGATATGCAAAAAGAAAATGTCCAAATAGAGCAATAAATCAATAGAATGCAACACCAGAGAAAATAGTGGTATGTGCAAACATCTATAATAATATAACCGAAAGTGTGTCTGTCTGTCTGTCTGTCTGTCTGTCTGTCTGTGTGTGTGTATGGTATAGGTTCCGCCCCCCGTGGCGCAAGCACCTCATATGGCACATTTTTGGAATCAGGTTGACCAGGGGAAGGTCATAAGCCCACTTATGAGATGATCCGATCACTTTTTTTTTTTTTTTTTTTTTTAGCAGCCTATTAGCGAGAATTGTGAAAACAAAAGTGGGTTGCGAGAATTGAGGAAGCCTTGATGTAGGGTGATGGGTAATGGGTGAGTGAATGGGTGGGGTGATGGGTAATGGGTGTGGGGTGATGGGTGAGTGAATGGGTGGGGGGTGATGGGTGATGGGTGAGGGAATAGGTGGGGGGTGATGGGTAATGGGTGAGTGAATGGGTGTGTGGTGATGGGTAATGGGTGAGTGAATGGGTGGGGGGTGATGGGTAATGGGTGAGTGAATGGGTGGGGGGTGATGGGTAATGGTGAGTGAATGGGTGGGGGGTGATGGGTAATGGTGAGTGAATGGGTGGGGGGAATACATACATTTCTACATCCATGATTTCAGGAAAGTTAGAAGGGGCTATCTGGAGAGTCCATGTTTGGTGGGCCAGGCCCCACAAACACAGGTGGTGGGCCGAAGGCCCACCAATAGCCCTCCGCAGGAGCTAGCCAAAAAGTCCGCCCGGAGGGCGGCTTTGCGGCTAGTTACACATAAATTTGAAGAATAAAAAATTGGCATCAAAAGAGGACTTTGAGTATGAATTTTTTAGAAAAAAAATAATTTCCTTCATTATGTGTCATTACTGATAGTGTACCTATACAACATCATACAGTTCACAGAAATATCACAGGCATGCACATACAGGTCATAAAAATCAACAAAATATATTCAAAAAACATCTACAAACCTGCACAACGTCGTGGTAGCGCTCACTCTCCTCCCTCAGAATGGTCTCCTCCTCCTCGGTTTTGGCCTGCCTCACCATGAACACCACCGCCATCCTCACGCTGGAGTCGTACAGCGCCGCCGAAGCCCACGTGAGGCGGGTCTCCCCGGCGCTTCTAAACCTTGTTAGTACAGCTGATAATCTCTCATATCATAAGAATTGTGCAAATTATGACAAAAGCATGAAATTTCTACACAGTGTTAGTACATGCCATAAGCTTAATTTTCAGATCGGATGTAAGGCAGATTTGACCTCTGAGGACCGTGAGAGGTCAATGACCTCAAAGTATCAAAATATTGATGTTTGGCGTCATTGGTTAATGGTAAACATGTTTATGATGTACAAACCATGCATTTGTGTTCCTATAAAAGTGTCTACATATTCCACACAGCGTTGGTAATTATTTACAGGTGTCTAGCTTTGACCTCTGAGGACAGTGAGAGGTCAATTACCTCAAATATCAAATATTGATGCCAATGAATGTAAACTGTGGTGGCTGGTACTAACACAATTGTTGTACTTGAGTGTTGCAGGATTCCCTGCCTGATGATCGAAGCCAAGATACAAGCATCCAGACCTGATCGTCACTATGGCAAAGCGTCATATCCTCATAGACCCAGCCCAGCCCTCTACGTCCAAGCAATCAAGACCACCCCCAGAAACTAACTGGGAGCTTTGTATTCTTTGCCAAGCAAGACAGATGAACCTTTGCAGTGCCACTAAGATCACCATGAACCGAGTGGTAGTGGCTATGCATCATTGACAGAAGACCTCCTCCAGTTCAAGGGACTTCGGCACATGCCAATGGAACTCAACGTGAACAGACTGGATGATGGCGATATCGTAGAAGCTACCTTGAGGACACACAGTGCTCAGTGGCACAAAAAATGTAGTTTAAAGTTTAACAAAAAATGTTTGGGACCAGCAGAGCAGAGCAGAATCAGCTTCAGGACAGCAATCTAGTACCGGTACTCCAACCGTGCACACACGATCAGCAGCTGCCCACAGACTTCCCAGTCAACCGAGCCTATCTGTTTCTTCTGCAATAAGCCAGCTGGCACTGCAGACTTGCACGAAGCAGCTACAAAGGAAATTGACAAGAACGTTCGGAGATGTGCCACTGAATTGGGGGACACTGAACTGCTGGCCAAGCTGTCTGCAGGAGACATGATTGCCATCGAGGCAAAATACCATCGTAACTGTCTCCGTGCATTATACAACAAAATCAGACCAGCCGCACTCAGGACGAGGATGCGGATCGTCTGCATGACATAGCCTTTGCTGAGCTGGTGGTATTCATGGAGGACATGCATGCAGATGAGGACAATGCCCCTGTATTTAAACTCTCAGACGTGGCTAACCTCTACAAGACGAGACTGGAGCAGCTGGGTGCCACGGTAACCAACAGAATACACACAACCAGACTGAAGGACAGACTTCTTTCTGTGCTTCCTGATCTGAGAGCCCATTCTCAGGGCCGAGACACACTTCTCTTGTTTGAGAAAGATATAGGTCCCGCCCTGAAGAAGGCCTGTGATCATGACAGTGATGCCATGCACCTAGTAAGAGCAGCACAGGTAGTACGTAGAGAAATGTTTCAGACCAGGTTCCACGCTGACTGCCAGAAAGATTCTGCGACACCATCCCTCCTTGCTCTGGTGACATGATCCTCGATGGGGCGAACATCAAGCACCAGACTAAGTTGGCCAACACAAGCACCAGAACTGCTGCTCTTACAGTATCGCAGCTACTGGTGTTCAACAGTGTAAAGCATGCACGCAGTGTGGAGTCAACCTCAGTGCGCCACAGCCGCGAGAGAGAAACCCCACTCCCACTCTATTTGTCCCTCTAGATTCACGCTGTGACAAGGAGCAGAGGTCTGATTGACACACTGTTCAGCCTAGGGATGTGTGTGTGTCATATGATATATTACTACAGCTCACAGCAGACATTGCCAATGGTGTCTGCCAGCGCTTCAACATGGAAGAAGTTGTTTGCCCACCCAAGGGTGCGCAAGGGACTGTTCACTTTCTGGGGCTGTCGATAATATTGACCATAACCCCACTCCCGCGACAGCCAAGGATCCTTTTCATGGCACAGGTATCTCCCTAATGCAACATCCATCCACACGAATGGCGGACTCGACCGTGGTGTAGTGGTGATTGGGCAAGACATCTCTTCTGCCAAGTCGGTTTGCACCTCTGCCATCAGTGTACACAAATGTGCACCTGCTGCCATGAAGACGAAGCACTTCACTGCAACGGCTGTACAACGTCCTGCAAGGCCTCCCGACCTCCTGGCTGCTGAAGCTGGCCGTCTGTGTCTGTGACGAAGCTGTGTCTTCTTTCGCTGGCAGAGGGAAGAAGACTGCCTGGGAGACTTGGAAAGTGTTCCCACAGGTGACTGATGCCTTTGAAGAACTCTTACGTATGCCAAGTGATGTGAGTGAGGAGTCAATGTCACTGATGGAGCGCTTCGTTGTGCTGATGTATGACCGCACCAGTGACACCATGGAAGTGAACGATGCTAGGAAACAGCTCTTCGCACACAAGTCTAGGCTCTAGAAAACATTCCCCCAACGCAGGCAGCACTCCAGCAGCACATCAAGCGTGCATCTCTCCAGGGCAACTGCTGGAACCAAACTCTGGTCCTGAATCCAGAGTTACCAATCCCATCTGACTGGGGCTGGACAAAAGAGGCCTCTGGGTGGCAGCCTCTTTGGACGACACTGCCAGAGGCATCAAAATCTTGCCACGAACTGATCCACTGCGGCTGAAGAAGGGATGTACCGGCCGCTGCAAGTGCACCAAGGCTGGCACTCAAGTGCACTGCATTATGGCATGTTCGGGAGACTGTTAGTGCAATCAGACACCTTTATATTTATGCGTCTATATGGATAATGTGTGTGTATTACATGTACCAGTATGTACTATACATGTGTCTGAGGTAGCTGACCTCACTGTACTTTAAGCTTATAGACTATGTTCAGTGCACATTGAAAATTAAGGTTGCACAGATGATCTTACAACACGATTTCATGCAAGCTGTTCCGGACACCACAATAACCTAAATGTGTATTTCAATAAATTTGTTTGCTGAGGTCACTGACCTCATTTAAAGCACTTGTTCAGTCATGGTTGCATCCTGTGATTATGTATAATTTCCAGAAGATAAAGGGACCAACACATGTCAACATATCTTTTTAATGATTCCCAAAACAGACAAACTGCACCAGAATCGTGAAAAAATGACAATTTCAATGTAATTGAGGTCATTGACCTCTCACTATCCTCAAAGGTCAAATCTAACTTACCTTCCGATCTGAAAATGAACCTTATGGTATGTACTAACACTGGTAAAAATGTCATGCTTTAGTCATAATTTGCACAATTGTTATGATTATTTATCTGCTGCAAATATGTGCAGTGACGAGTGGATGTAAACAATGATGCTCATTGCTCAGGTTGGAATGCTTGCGACAGAAATCTGCTTCCTCTATGACAAGTGGTTCGGTGCTTGGACTCAAAATTGACAGGCATATTGGCTGGTGACATCTGTTGGAGGGAAAAATATATACAGAGTTTTTTGATATTCAGCGTAAAACATGATGTGACATATGTTGTGGCTACCCCTATGAGGTGCTACAGTACAACATGATATTCTGAAAAATGTCACACGAAGCTTGCATCATTGAATACCATGTAGATGAAAGGTTCAGTAACCCTCTCTAATTCGAACCCGTATAATTCAAACGTTTTATAATTAGTTCGAATTAGAGAGGGTTTACTGTATATCAAAAGGGGCTTTTTGAGCTGATGCTTGCATATTCCCAAGCAAATGTATCTCTTGCTTTTTTTGCATTCACTTGCATTCACATGACTTAATTTTTTTGTTTGCAGCAACCAAAGTCATAATTTTTTTTCTTAACATTAAGTATGAAAAAACCATGAACCCGAGTGCACTTTCCATCCTTATCTTATGAGGGCAAACAAACCCCAAAAAATAAAAAGGAAACTACATGAGCAGGATGTCCCCTTTAATTTCTGTGCTACTAGTTTACATATTCATTACATAGTGTATAATGTGCAAAATCCAAAATGTGCTCTATAAAGGTATTCACATAATCACAGCCGTAGTTATAGAAGCGACTTTGACGAAAAACAGAGTAAGGCACACACAGTTTATGAGCATGACATGTCTCCTCCCTTCTCCGGCTAAACCTGCAAACGCACAACAAAACCGATAAGTAAAAGATCAGTAGAAATCGTAAGTAAGCAATAAAGTAACCCAGTCAAAGAAAAAAACATGTAGATTTGACCACATCTAAATTAATTACAATAAATACAAATTAACACCGTAGTTATTTCTGGTATTGTTTCATGAAAATAGTAACTAATCAAAATCCCGCCTTGTGTGTCCGCTTTAAAGTTTTGCCCCGTACCACTACCACTCACCACCGTCGGCGCTTCCCTCGGTGCTTGCCGACGAGCAGTGCCGTTGCCAGAGTTGTGTCCACACTGAATGGTTTTGCTCGGCGTCATGCCCTTCCTGATTTCAAAGCGAGTCATGTTTTCTGCATATCGTGTACTCCTCAGCCTAGATTATGAAATAACCACAGGAATTTAGAAAACTGACCCAACCATCATCTTCATGACACATTTATGCATATCATAAGCGAAACAATCTACGAAAACCTCTTTGTGTATTCTAAAAATATAGCAAAAGAACTGATAAACATTTTTCTCACTTTTTTGGTCTTCAACTCGCTGCAATTCCTTCGGTATTTTTCTCATTGAGTTTTTTTATCACATATTCGTAATCAGCTGACTTTATTGGTTCTGATGGTATACGATCATAGCAATACAAAATATCTATGGTGAAAATTGGCGATAACGTAAGCATATGTGTTCGGCGCTGACCCATGAGTGACGGGCATGCCCGCCCAATATTAAACCTGTCTGAATATTGGCGGGCAATGCCGACGGTCACATTTTGCTCGTCGGCATCCTGTCCACACTGCCACTTTTGAGTGACGAACACTCGATCAACGGGAAGCGCCGACGGTGGTGAGTGGTAGTGTGTACGGGGTAATTGCTTGGCAGTAGGCAAAAAAAAAGTGCTGCAGCAAACACTGCACTCACTCCCACCTAACCGAACCTATCATAAGATTATCATCTTCAACTGTTTTAGATTAAGCTGATAGCCGTGCCTCAGACTGCATTCTTCTGTTTCATATCAAGGCCAAACATCGTCCATAGCTTCGGTTTGACATATTGCAGTTTTAATATATTTTTCTGGTCATACATCTCTGGCCTGAATCAACTCGCGAAAATCTACGAGAACTCCGCACGTCCATAACACTACTATCGCCTCACTATCATAGTAATTTAGATCAATTGACTTTAATGATAGACAAATGGTCAGCTAATTTTGATAGTAATATGCAGACAATGTCCCGCAACTATAACGTGATGAAGGCGCAAGTATTCACAAGTACACCAAACGGCATTTATAACCCCCTTTCCCCTGAACCCCGAGAACCCCAAGCATAGAAACTCAACATCACGAGTTATCTCATATATAGTTCAGAGATAAGGCATCGCGTGTTACCTTATCGGAGGTGTGGCCGCACGTCACTGGCATTAACTTCTAAAGCCACATTGATGATGGATACCACAGCCCCCCACACGCCACCCATGTCGCACCCAGCACCCGGGGTAGGCTACACACGCGCTACACACCTCCCACTCACGCACCACACTCCCACATCATCTGCTCGCACATCCTCTGCTCGCACATCATCCACTGCTCGAACACTCATCCACTTGCTCGAACATCTCCACTGCTCGAACATCATCTGCTCAAACATCATCCACTGCTCGAACATCATCCACTGCTCGAACTTCATCCACTGCTCGAACATCATCTGCTCGCACATCATCTGCTCGAACATCATCCACTGCTCGAACATCATCTACTCTCACATCATCTGCTCTCACATCATCTGATCGCACATCATCCACTGCTCGAACATCATCCACTGCTCGAACATCATCCATTGCTCGAACATCATCCACTGCTCGAACATATCTGCTCGCACATCATCTGCTCGAACATCATCTGCTCGCACATCATCTGCTCGCATATCATCTGCTCGCACATCATCTGCTCGAACATCATCTGCTCGCACATCATCCACTGATCGAACATCATCTACTCGCACATCAACTGCTCGAACATCATCTGCTCGAACAGCCTCTGCTCGCACATCATCCACTGCTCGAACATCATTGTTTCGCACTCATTCTCGCCCCCGTCGACACATTGCTAATACTGCTCGGACATCATCTGCTCGGACATCATCTCTGCCCACAAAATCATCTGCTCGGTGCATCATTTTATACTGCTCGACATCATCTGCTCCCCCCTTGGGCATCATCTGCTCGGAAACATCATCTGCTCGGACCATCATCTGACCTCGACATCATCTGCTCGGACTCATCTGCTCGGACATCATCTCTGCTCGGACATCATCCCTCTCGNTCGCACTCTGACTTCCTATATAGAGCTTACCATCATTGCACCCTTTTTTAAATTCACATTCCCCCTACAGCGTCCTGACCAACCATAAACAACTCAACATGAAATAAACAACTAATAACATAACTTTATATGGCTTGTATATTAGAAAAACCTTCATCATGCGACCCTACGAACAGTGTGCGAGTGGTCTTCAGCAACCTTAGCACTACGGTGGAACAACGAACAAATATGGCTGATGGATGTTCGCAAAGATCGTTTGATAATACCTCTAAACGCGTTACGAACGTTCCAAGATCAATCTAAGTGCAAAGATGATCTTAGAGACGCGTTACGAATGTTCGAACATCCGGCCCCAGGACTCGAGATCCCGAGGTGATGTAAGGCCAGCGTGAGGATCTTCATCAGTTGTGTGGATAATACAAACAGGAATTGTCTCATCCATGGCTGATTAGCTTCTCATTCACAAGTGTTACCTGCAAAGATAAGAAATAAACTTAAGAACACTTGCAATTATTGGCAATTAGCTGATATTTTTTCTAAACATATTATATGCTGCTGTTGATTTGCTGCAAAATTCAAAATATTATGGAAGGATCAATAGTGGCTGCATTCGATTCCTTGTATCTGAAAATGTATAACAAAATATTTTATTTATGTCATTATCACATATGGTTGCTAAGATAAGTCGATTTTCAATATTTATCTGGTGGATTTTGGCTCAAAAAGTACAAAATCTTTTGATTTGACCAAACTTGTTGCTACAATGGTGGATATGAACATCATTAAAGCTAAAAAAGAAAAAGGCACTTGGCATACCATGTAGAATCATGACATGCAGTTCTAACATGAATGTACCCCTTACAGGTTTTACCGCATTTGGCGCGATTTGTTTGCTGATAGGTGGTCTGTTCAATAGGCGATAAAAATATGAAAGCTGCTAAATCCAGACTGCTACCAGGGCAAAATGAGTTCCTGAATAATATACCTTTCAAATGATACCAATGAGCCTTTGCCATCTTTTTGGTACCGACAGCCCTGACGGACTGACGGACTAGTACACCCGTGTCCTCACCTCAACCTTCGATTAATTTTTAATACATTCCTAATCTGGAGGGATTAAGAGATATGTTAACAATATTCTTTCAAATATGTATTTAAGTATAAGTATAAGATTATTAGGTATTACATATGCGGCAATAAGTGATTTTAGTGACAATAATGCAGGGGGTTCAGGATAGCGAGGTGGGTATTGCTTGAGCCGCCGCCATCATCAAGATCGCTGCCAGAACCCGCCAGCACGTTTCTCTTACCGCACATATTCACATGAGCGGTAAGAGAAACTCACGTATACACACCTCTACTGTTAATTGACTTCATTAAATATATATTTCACCAACTTCATAGCCGATCGCAACGTTTCTGTTGACGTTTTTGATGAATATACGGGCAAATTCGCATTATAGACTATTTATAGTCGTACTCTGGCAACGCAGTTTGAAGCAACACTGTTGCCAATACACCGCCGCGTCAGAACTCAACCAACCCTGCCTTTCTGTTCACTCTCGGTAACAATTTGAAGGTTCTGCCGCTCGTCGGTACCTTGCCGTTCGTCGCTCTACCGCCTTGACTCTCGGTACGGGCCTCAGTTTCCGTCTCAGAGATTAGACGTACGCGTGCGAAGTCTCTTGAAAGTCAGTTAGAGGGGACTTCATGAGAATAAAAAGGTTTTGACTCCACCTTATATTTATTTTCTTAGTATTATTTTTATTAATATTTCACACCTGTTGCACCTTTAGGCTTTTATCTTGAGGCCTCAGGTGGTTGGCCTCATATGTTATTTCTAGATGTCTGAGCTGGCTGGCCCTCGCTCGTGGTGTCGCAGGCTGGATTTGTTGAGTGACACATGTAATTAATTGAGGCTTATGCTTCCCCCTGGTGCCCTCTGCCACACTTGCAGTCGGAGGTGAGGTTGATGGGCAGCATGTGGGTGTCTTCGGCTACTCGACGACGGACAAAAAAGTAGCTCCTGGCGAGTCTTGAACTAGAGCAGTGGTTCTTAACCTGGGGTACCTGTACCACCTAGAGGGTACGAAACCTTACACCTGGGGCTACGAGACATGCTGACCAATAAATACATATCATATTTATAAGGAGGCTGGAATTATATATTTATAATAATTTTGTCTGTCTTGTCTTGTCTCTTTGCATCACTTTGTGAAGAAATTGAAGCTGAACATAGTGTTCCTGTTTTCCACACGGAAGTGAGGTGGCTCTCACGTACTACTTACACGTGTCTTCGAACTACACGAAGAAATCAAGAGGTTTCTTATAAATCAAGGCAGTGACATTGCTGACCACTTTAAAAACAGGGAGTTCATTTTGTCCCTAGCATACCTGACAGATGTATTCACGCACTTGAACGAGTTGAACATCTCCATCCAAGGAAGAATGCTGAACATGATAACTGTCAGAGAAGTTATTGCCTTTACCCAGAAACTTCCAATTTGGATGTGGCGCATTGAAGAAGAGAATTTTGTTAACTTTGCTTCATTAGATGAGGCTGCTTTTGCTGAGGAAGTGTCCATCGTTACTGAAGTGAAAGAGCATTTGCAAGGGCTGATTCACTCCTTCCAGGGATACTTTCACCATGAACAGGTTTCTGTGGCACAGAGATGGATACGGGATCCATATAATGTTCAACCTGGATTCCATGAATAACAGTAATATGTTGAAAGATGATCTTGTTGAGCTGCCGGCCAACAGAATCCAAATGCAGTTTGAATCAATGCAGCTAGATATGTTTTGGTGTGCACAACTGAAACCATTCCCACAGTTAGCAGAAGGACCTCTGGAGGTCATTGTGCCATTTGCAACCACGTTCTTATGCGTTTTTCAACACAACTACACCTCAAAACAAAGGCTAGGAACCGTCTGGATGCAAGTGACGACATGCGTGTGGCACTTCGGGAACCTCGTTTTCAATCATCATAATTGATGAAAAACAACAACAAAAGAGTCACTGAAATGTAACATTGTGTACTATGTAGTATTGTAGTTAGTGAAATAAAAGGTTCGTTACTCTAATTAAACTTTTTTCTGATCGGGGGTACGAGACAAATTATGAGATCTCAAAGGGTACGAGCACTAAAAAATGTTAAGTAAACCACTGAACTAGAGAGACCACTGAACTAGAGAGACCACTGAACTAGAGAGACCACTGAACTAGAGAGACCACTGGTGAAAAAAAAACCGCCTGTAAGTCCCCAAAGAAAATGATACGAAAGGAATACAGACCCCTGGATCAATTTTAGGTCAGCATGATGATTAAGCATGACAAAAGGATAAAACCTTATTTATTTTTTATTATTTTCACAATGATTTACCTTCACCATGTTCACAGTCTGGTTCAACTTTGGTCTTCTTAGTACATGCAAGGGACAGTCGTTCTCGGGGACATGGTCTTTAGTACAGGAGCATTAGCTAAAAGGTGGAAATAAATAGTAGAAAGCTGATTTTTACAGGAGAGCTCCAAAATATTGTATATATCGCCCTTATGCAAAGTTCTGCAAATTCAACCTCGTGGCATTTTCATAATTCAAAATGGCCGCCATCACAATTAACGATAAAATTAAAAGTACTATGATCATCCATCCGAGTTCGTAGTAATAAGAGTTTTGTGTGTACATCTATGTTTTAGAGTGTGCTGAATACAATGGAGCGATACAAAATATTTTGAGTTGACATAATTAGCATAAATTCAATAAGGTGAAGAAAAAAAATGTTTTTATTATTTTTTATTTTAATAATACCACAACTATGTTATGTACGTTACATTTATAATAGCCAAACTATGTTATATTGTACAAAACACCAATTAGAAACCACAAATAACCCAACCATATGTTGAAGGAATGTCTAATCAGTGGTATCTTCTTCGCCTTGCACATCAAGAACATGCGAATTTTTACAATTGTACCCACTGCAACCAGTGCACATTATGGTACACTCCATCCGTGCATTGTAACAACGACATGACTTTCCACATCCTACCTTGCAGCCGCAAGATACCATTTTCAGTACCTTCTCGGGAGCAACAGGCCTATCGGTATAGATTGGAACAAGTATCTCCTCTCTGTACTCCCACCCCACTCATTTGGTAGTAGCTCATTTCCCTGCCATTGCTGAACAGCATGGTATGTTCTATAGCTATGGAACTTGGCAGCTGCTGAAGTTGGAGGGATTAATTCCAACTTGAAACCAGATGAGGATAAGGACGCTCTACGTGTAGATCGGAAGTACATAACATAGCGATGCTTGTCCAGTGAATTTGACCGGACAGCTCCATACAGCTTTAGTAGAAACAACTCTCCTATGCGTGCTATCTCATCCTGACTGCTGTCAGACTTAGAGAAAACACTCAAACAGTCCCAATTGTCATCACTATCGAACAGCTGAAGGGCCCTTTTTTTCCCTTGATTGTATATGGAAGGCACAGTATCACATCCAGTGATTGCATGTACAAATATCAGGTGTTGTTTGAATCTTTTGTCATGTTACTGGACTCATAATTACTTCTAAGGATGTGGTTACTTTCATCTAAGAAAGTATATATGGTCTGTTTTCCAATATCACAAGTCCGAACAATGTCCTGCCCGAAACATTCCTCCAATTTCTGTCCTAGCCTTTTGGGGTTGTAGCCCTCTTCTCCATCTAAATAGTCGTCCATCAAAGTCATAAGTTCTGCAAGTGAATATTGACATTCATCATTGTCGCGTATAAATTGACACAACTTCTGGAATGCCGCGTGTTTTGTGGCATTGACAGGTCGGCCCCGTTGATATCCATCACGGGTATTCTCGCTTGGAAATTGTTTGCCAGCATAGAAGAGAACCTGACAGTCATGGTGGTACTTGACTTCAGCAGCAATAAAATCTAACTCATTGGATATGCGAAGTCTAACAGCATCTCCCCACTCATCATGGCGATCGCCAGCTTTCTCAATTACGCTTTGAAGGGTGGCTTTTGTCATAGCATCATGTGCCCGTACCCGACGGTTGCGGGGTATCTTTGTTTCTACATTGTAGTCTATTACAGTCTTTGCACAATAGAGACAATCTTCTTTTATATTGAAAACTCGAGTTCTGGAACGTAATTTTGAAGATGATGTGCCCCAATCAGAGTCCAATGGCTCTTCTTCCCTTTTCCTTTTGTAAGAAGTAATACTGCATGGTCGAATGTATTCGCGACGACATTTACCATGGACTGGGACTGGCAATTGTGACCTCTTCCTCTCAAATACAGACGGCAAACCATCTTCTCTTTCAATGCTGGCTCGTAGGAGTCCCTCAAGGCCCTTATCATGGACCTCTGCACGATCTGATGTGATCTGCTTACCGCATGTGGGAATACTGCAAAACTCGGCCATCATGACAGCACCTGAAAAACGAGAAAATTATTATTATAATTATTATTATTATTATAATATACTATTAATTATAATTTATGCTAATTATCACTCACTATTATTATAATATACTAGTAATTACACTTTATGCTAATTATTTTAACTCAAAAAGAACATGGCATGGGTCCACTGTAATAAGTTGCCAGTTATGCCGATTTTGGTATTTTAACCATTTATCGCAAATTGTTATAGCGGCCATCTTCAATTCTGAAAATGCCACCAGGTTGAATTTACAGAACTTTGCACAGTGGACATGCTTATGGTTTTCTGGAGCTCCCCTGAAAAAATCAGCTTTCTACTATTTTTTTCTAGGTTTTCGTTAAATTTTTACTAATGCTCCTGTACTACTTTCCAACTGGATGGGTTCGGAAGACTGACGCCGTAAGAAATAAGTGTCACTATTCCAATAGAAGACAGAGACAAGAGTAAGAAGTCAGAGACAGAGGCTGCCTGTAACGAGTTATATTTGTCGGCCTCCTCGTAACCAATCCATCCATCGGGTACTGCTACTACAAAGCCCCCGTGTGTATATGTAATACATTTTACGTTATAAAGTGTGTAAAATTGTGGGTTACGGTGTGCACGTTGCATATAGTCACCGTGCTCAAAACTGTTTTTGGCATTTGGCGGTCTAAATACTGGATAAAAGAGCGGATTTGAAACGCGTATTAGGCAGGATTTTTGGAGTAGCCTACTACAACTTTGCTGCTGTGACTTTTCCCGTATCTATACGGGAAATGCGTTCTTTTATATAAAAAAAACACTTCAAAACTGTTCTTTGACTGGCAGGGTTCTGTGAAAAAAATATATAGAACAATTATTATTGTTCTTCGCAAGATGTACAATTGGTATTGAGATCATTTTTACGTCTGTATGACAATAAAACTCGACCAAATTTGTGGCAGCTTAAAAATGTCAGAACACTACCTTTATTGCGTTACCCAATTTTTTACTATGAAACTATTGACCCTAGACCAAAAATGGCTTGACTACTTGTTGTTAAGCTCAACCAGATCTACCCTAAGCATCTATCCGTTTCTTTTTTGCTTATACAGATTTTTAGATATAATAGTTTTTTATATTTGCGCACCCTTTGTGCCGTTTCAATGCCCAGCAGCTTATTGATGCACCATACATCTATCTTTTATCCGTCTAACATATTGTTATGTCTTGATGGAGAGTGGTCTGCAGGAATCGTATTCCACTTTGAAAAATGTACATTTCTTATTCGCAAGAGTTTTACGCATGTATGCAATTTTCCCTTGATTTCTGGAATATTTCTTTTCGGGTAATATGACCTAAAACAAACTTTATTGGTCCTTTATCAATGGAATGTAAATCTGCTTATACCCCAGGGCAGCCTGTTGAAATCTGGATTTTTTTACACTCCATAACGTTTTCTCGTAGCTAATACGGTTCTTGAGATATTATGGAATCATTGCTTCCCTTTATTTTCCGCAGCCTCGTACTACATTCCAAGGCTAACGTTTTTTTTTTTTTTTTAGCGAACAATGGCGCTTCGCGCTTCAGTCTCTCAGTTTCCGTCTCAGAGATTAGACGCACGCGTGCGAGCTCTCCTGAAAGTCAGTTAGAGGGAACTTGAGACGAAAAAGCTTTTGACTCCACCCTATATTTATTTTCTTAGTATTATTTTTATTAATATTTCACACCTGTTGCGCCTTTAGGCTTTTATCTTCCTTGAGGCCTCAGGTGGTTGGCCTTATATGTTATTTCAAGAAGGCTGAGATGGCTGGCCCTCGCCCGTGGTGTCGCAGGCTGGATTTGTTGAGTGACACATGTAATTAATTGAGGCTTATGCTTCCCCCTGGTGCCCTCTGCCACACTTGCAGTCGAGGGGAGGTTGATGGGCAGCATGTGGGTTAGGGTACGCCGTAGGTCTAATGAAAAGTGAAATATAGATTATTTCGAATTTGGCAGGGTGTTTTCTTATGTAAAATTGAATTTTAAGGGTGGTTTGTCCGCTTCAACATTTTGGTTTGAGCACTTCTTGCTATGCAACAATGGACTTTTATATTTATATGCAAAACATAGCTTAGCATACACCATCTTTAAACTCACAGAAAAGCTGATTAAAGCTCACAGAAAATTTCACTGATGACAAAGTTGTAGAGCGCTAAAAGCTCTATCGGAAGTATGCCCTCGATATTGCCGTAAGACCTACATTAAGTCCGCCAGACGCTGGAAAGCTCACTTCTCATACAAAATCGCCTCGTTTTTCGGGTATAAACCTTTTTCCTGGCAACTGGATTTTCCACGTTATTATTTACCCAACGTAGGTGGTTTCAGGGCTGGATACTGTTTAAGGTCTAAGGTCCTATCACCAAACTCCAAAAGTCACAAAAAAACAGCGTAAGTCGGTCAAACACGTACGGTCGAAGTCCAGCTCCGCATCCAAGCATCCGGTTCGACGTTCCGCCCACTGCTGCTGCTGCCTTGGCTTCTGGATTCCTCCAGGACCTTATCGCTGACGGCCACCTCTCTCCAGACATGTCGTACCTGGTCTGCGATCCTAACAACCTGAGGAGTGCCAGGCAGGATGCCATGGCATCGGCTAGGGACCTTGACCAGGGGAAGCACCAGGGTACCAAAATAGTTGGATTGGGTTACGATGGGAGGAAGGACAAGACCAGGGCGATGGTGCCCGACAGCTATGGGAAATTGCACCCAAGGTTGATCAGGGAGGAGCATGTGTCAGTGACAGAGGAGCCATCTGGAAGGTACCTTTGGCACTTTGTACCAGAGGACCCGGTGCCACCTGAGAAGCCTGCGTTCAAGGTGGCTCAGGCTCTCTATGATCTGCTGGTGACATACGACTCTACCGACTCACTGATCGTACTGCAAGGTGACTCAACTAGGGCCAACACGGGGTGGAAGGGTGGTACTCACGCCCATTTGGAGAAGATGCTGGGACGCAAGCTCTTCTGGAGTATATGCGTGTTGCACACGAGTTGCCCCTGCGCCACCTTATCACCAGCTTCGACGGGCCTACCTCATCTGACACTGGCTTCACGGGTCCAGTGTGCAGTCTGCTGTCCAGCGTGAATGAGATGCAGTACAACACAGAGTTCAGAGGAGTGCCAGGCGGTGAAGATCTCGCAGAGATACCGGAGTATATCCTGGTCAAACATGCCCCACTGACCAGCAGGATCCTACCAGCTGGTCCAGGCTGTGAAGCGGGGCGTTCTCCCGTCCGAGCTGCAGGAGATCAAGTGTGGCAAGGTGTCCCACTCCAGATGGCTCACCACAGCCCAGTCGCTCGGGTACATGTGGACCGGATGCATGGACTGACTGGCAAAGAACTGAACACCCTGGAAATCCTAGTCAAGTACTGCCTGCAGGTGTACTTCAAACTACTACGACATCAAGGTTCACCACAGACTAGAGGACTGCCCCAAGCACATCCTCACGCAGCTCAGAGTGATTAGGTTGCAGCCCAAGAAGGTCCAAACAGCTGTGACCTTCTACGTGCGGACAGGAGCATGGTTCGCACACTCAGAATGTGTCCTCCTCTCGCTGATGGCGAGTCAGAGTGAGGACGACCGCAGGTTCGCCGTGACCCAGATTTTGAAGCTGAGGGTGGCGAGAAGTATGGGGACACCAGGTAAGACCTCGCCATCACAAACCCCAAACTGAACTTGTCAGCCACCAGCTTGCAGACCTGATCAGCTGACAGCCTGCCAGGTGCACGAGCCGGCATTCACCTGTTTCACTGTCCGGGGATCAGATCCAGGAGATCCTGGTCAAGCCGTACGAGGTTCCGGAGTTCTCTATCCACACTCAGAGCACCGAAAGAGTCGTGAAGCAGGTGACAGAGGCTGCGGCAGCAGTGGTGGGGCAGCAGGACAGAGACGGGTTCATCCGGGCTCGGGCCCACCACCGGGAGACCATGCCCTGCTTCCGGTCTAAGAAGGACATGATGGACACGTTCTATGCCAACGTAGAGGCTGTGACACTGCGATGTAGTGCCTGATGAACCAACTGATCAGAAAGAGCTTACCACGCTAGTCATTTGGAACTCATATTGCTGCATGATGCAATAAACAGGACCAACTGTACACTGCGTACTCATTTCAGCATTATTCGAAAAGGGTGCAATATAAAAGTGCGATTTTGCATAGTAAGAATTGCTCAAATGCAAAAATGGATACAGATAAAATCGTCTTAGAATACCATTTTACATAGGAAATTGGCATGACAAAATTGAGAAAAAGAAGTTTTGTTACACGGCGTACCCTATCAATGTAGGTGTAGGTACCCTACCTAATGTGGGTGTCTTCGGCTACTCGACGACGGACAAAAAAGTAGCTCCTGGCGAGTCTTGAACTAGAGCAGTGGTTCTTAACCTGGGGTACCTGTACCACCAGGGGTACGAAACCTTACACCTGGGGGTACGAGACATGCTGACCAATAATTCAATATCATATTTATAAAGAGGCTGGAATTATATATTTACTAGCCGCAAAGCCGCCCTCCGGGCGGACTTTTTGACTAGCTCCTGCGGAGGGCTATTGGTGGGCCTTTGGCCCACCACCTGTGTTTGGTGGGCCAAAGGCCCACCAAACACAGGTGGATAGACTCTCCAGATAGCCCCTTCTAACTTTCCTGAAATCATGGATGTAGAAATGTCTATTAACGTCAACCCATTCACTCACCCCCAACCCATTCACTCACCCATTACCCATCACCCCCCCACCCATGCACTCACCCATTACCCATCACCCCCACCCATTCACTCACCCATTACCCATCACCACACACCCATTCACTCACCCATTACCCATCACCCCCCACCTACTCCCCTCACCCATTCACTCACCCATTACCCATCACCCCGCCCATTCACTCACCCATTACCCATCACCCTACATCAAGGTTTCCTCAATTCTGGCAACCCACATTTTTTTTTCACAATTCTCGCTAATAGGCTGCTAAAAAAAGGAAACAAAAGTGATCGGATCATCTCATTATAAGTGGGCTTAAAACCTTCCCCTGGTCGAGCTGGTTCCAAAACTGTGCCATATGATGGGATTCCGCCACAGGGGCGACACCCATCGCGGCAGACAGACAGACAGAAACCAAAACACACACACACACACTTTCGCTATATTATTATAGATAATAATTTTGTCTGTCTTGTCTTGTCTCTTTGCATCACTTTGTGAAGAAATTGAAGCTGAACATAGTGTTCCTGTTTTCCACACGGAAGTGAGGTGGCTCTCACATACTACTCACACGTGTCTTCGAACTACACCGAAGAAATCAAGAGGTTTCTTATAAATCAAGGCAGTGACATTGCTGACCACTTTAAAAACAGGGAGTTCATTTTGTCCTTAGCATACCTGACAGATGTATTCACTTGACAAGTTGAACATCTCCATCCAGGGAAGAATGCTGAACATGATAACTGTCAGAGAAGTTATTGCCTTTACCCAGAAACTTCCAATTTGGGTGTGGCGCATTGAAGAAGGGAATTTTGCTAACTTTGCTTCATTAGATGAGGCTGCTTTTGCTGAGGAAGTGTCCATCGTTACTGAAGTGAAAAAGCATTTGCAAGGGCTGATTCAGCCCTTGCAGGGATACTTTCACCATGGACAGGTTTATGTGGCACAGAGATGGATACGGGATCCATATAATGTTCAACCTGGATTCCATGGATAACAGTAATATGTTGAAAGATGATCTTGCTGAGCGGCAGGCCAACGACAGAATCCAAATGCAGTTTGAATCAATGCAGCTAGATATGTTTTGGTGTGCACAACTCAAAACATTCCCACAGTTAGCAGAAAGACCTCTGGAGGTCATTGTGCCATTTGCAACCACGTTCTTATGCGTTTTTCAACACAACTACACCTCAAAACAAAGGCTAGGAACCGTCTGGATGCAAGTGACGACATGCGTGTGGCACTTCGGGAACCTCGTTTTCAATCATCATAATTGATGAAAAACAACAACAAAAGAGTCACTGAAATGTAACATTGTGTACTATGTAGTATTGTAGTTAGTGAAATAAAAGGTTCGTTACTCTAGTTATACTTTTTTCTGATTTGTACGAGACAAATTATGAGATCTCAAAGGGTACGAGCACTAAAAAAGGTTAAGTAAACCACTGAACTAGAGACTCTAGACCACTGGCGAAAAAAAACCCCGCGTGCAAGTCCCTATAAAAAGATACTAAAGGAATACAGACCCCTGGATCAATTTTAGAACAGCATGATGATTAAGCATGACAAAAGGATCAAATCAATCAATCATTGGGGGCATACGCCGGGGGGCGCGTCGCCTCGCCCACCCTACGACGCCACTCCCGGGGGTCACCACGCGCGAGTTCCCATGCAGGCTCCTTTCCCATACCAAGCAGCTCTCGACAAGAACATCAACTTGCCCTACCCACGAGCCTTGTGGCGCCCCCTTGGCCTCCTCCACGCCGGATTGTCTCTTACAGATACAACCCGATGGGAAGGATCGGTTTCAGAGTAGCGTGCCACATGCCCATATAGCCGAAGTTGGCGCTGACGGACTATGCAGGTAATAGGCCTCGATTCAGTCTCACGGTGCAATCGCTGATTTGACACGTAATCATCCCAGCGATACCCCATGATTCTGCGAAGACACTTATTACCAAAGGCATTGATTCGTCTCTTCAAGTCACTATTTAGTGTCCATGTCTCACAACCATAGAGTAAGACAGGATCACAAGCGACTGAAGATCCGGATCTTTGTCCTCCTGCACAGTACCGACAACGCCAAATACTCCCGCTGAGCGAGTCTATAACACCGTGGCTATGCCAATCCGTCGTAAGACTTCTTGACGTGACCGCCGTCATTATGGACTGCGCTACCAAGGTATGTAAAACTTCCAAGACTCAATGTCCTCGCCACACGCATGAACAGACTGTACTGCTTCATCTATAAGTCTCCAAATACCTGGACCTTGTCTTGAGCCAGGAGACCTCAAGTCCCAAAGCTTTGCCTCCTCGTGCAGCGCCTCGAGAGCCATCACAGGACCTCCAGCGACTCAGCAAAGATTACTGCATCATCGGCAAAAACAAGATCAGTGATCTTGGTGTTGCCGACGGATGCTCCACAATCACTTGATCTACAACCTTGTCCAATACCCAGTCCATACAAGCGTTGAAAAGTGATGGGCAAGGACGCACCCCTGCCTCACTCCTGTATTCACAGGAAGAAGCTGGATACACCTGTCCCACAGCTTCACAGCACTCTCAGTCCCAGAATACAGGACCAGTTATCAAACCAATAGTCCTTGCAGGAATCCCTCGAAGTCGCAGAAGATCCCAGAGTGACTCACGATGCACTGAGTCAAACGCCTTCTTGAGATCAACATAGGCTGCAAGCATCCCTGTCGAAACTCACGTCGGTGTTCCACCAGGACACGAAAGCGCTAGGATACGGTCCGTGTGACTTACCAGGCGTGAACCCAGACTGCTGAGGTCTCTGATGCTTCACAGATGACTGCAAATTCGTGTCAGCAATAGATGGGCAAGCACCTTGCCTGGTACGACTGAGCAGTGTAATACCCGCGGTAATTGTTGCAGTCCTGACGGTCCCCTTTCCCTTTCCAGATAGGGTCCGACCAGCCCCTTTTTCCAGTCAGGAGGAAGGTACCTGATTGCCACACGGCAGTCAGGACAGCATGCAATCCCGCGGATCATGGGCCTCACCCCCAGCTTGAGGAGCTCCGCACTGATATTACAAACACCAGCTGCCTTTCCACCCTTCAACTTTGCTACAGCCTCTCTGACTTCGTCAAGAGAGGGTGCGGTTTCGTCAATGGGAGGATCGGCATCCACTGCCTGTAACCCAGTGGTGTGAAGCTGCTCAGTTGGAGGGTCCACCGTGAACAACTGCCCAAAGTACTCAGCCCAACGAGCCATCTGCCCATCCATGTCCGACACGAGGCGCCCATCTGCTGTTCGAATAGCACTCGCCCGAGAAGGAGACTTGGAACGGAGCTTCTTCAGGGCTCGGTAGGCGGGTCGGAGGGTCATTAGCGTTCAAATGACCCTCGACATCCTCAGCGAGACTCCTGACATACCTCTCCTTGTCTCTCCTCAGGAGGGTTCTAGTCGGCGTGACAGAGCCCTGTGCTGGTCCCGGTTCCCAGCCAGCCTGGCAGCGCGACTCTCCTCGATTTTCTCCAGCGTCTCCGTCGAGACAAAAACCACGCCTTGACCTCGGGCGCTCCCCAATACACTCCTTGGCAGCCTGTAGAGTTTCACGTTTGAAGGTATCCCACAATTCTACAGGATCCCCGAGAGCACCGAGCACATCAAACCGATTTGAGACTGCCACCGCATACTCATGAGCACATGTCAAGTCCTTCAGTTTCTCAAGATGAAGCACAGTATGGTTACCTCTTGAGATTCTTCTGGACTTGACATGAAGCTTAAGTGTAGCAACAACAAGTCTGTGATCTGTTCCAAAGAACTCAGCACTCCGGTAAACCCTGCAGTTCTGGAGGATCCTCCAACGAGTACTAACGAGGATGTGGTCGATCTCCTTAGCTACCCCTCCGGCATTACTATACCATGTCCAGCGGTGCAGCTCTGGTCTCTGATACCAAGAACCTGCAATTCTCAACCTTCTGGACCTTGCAAAGTTCAGAAGCAGAGAACTGTTGGTGTTTCTGGTACCGGAGCCATGGGGACCAACACACAACTCGTAGCCATCTCTCACAGTGCCAGTAGTAGCATTGAAGTCGCCCAAGACAATGAGTGTGTCCCGAGGAGGACACTGGTCTACTACAGAGTCGAGTTTGGCGTAGAACATCTCCTTCTCTTCAGTTTTACGCATCTCGGTAGGAGCGTACACTGCAACAAGAGACATGAAACCCAGAGTGTGTTTCATCCTCACCCGCATTATACACTCATCAACCGGAGTAACCTCAACAACTGATGGCTGCAGTTTGCTGGAGATGCCTATAGCTACTCCCCGTACACGGTGACCATTGCTCATGCCGGACCAGTAGTAGGTGTAACCCCCACTGCTAGTCTCGCCACTGCCAGGCCTCCTCGTCTCAGAGAGTCCCACTATATCCACCCTCAGCCTACTGAGCTCGCCCGATAGGAGAGGTAGTCGATGATCGTCTGAGAGGCTCAGAACGTTCCACGAGCCCACACGAAGAACCCTCCTCCGCAGGTTGATCCCAGGAGTGACAAAAGGATAAAACATTAATATTTTTTTATTATTTTCGTAATGATTTACGTTCACCATGTTCACAGTCTGGTTCAACTTTGGTCTTCTTAGTACATGCAAGGGACAGTCGTTCTCGGGGATAGATAGATATTATAGTTTTAAGGCGCCGCAACTGCGGGGTTATTGACGCCTGCTTACATAAAATACACGAAAAGTAAAATTAAAAAACAAAATTTTAGATAGAATAAAAATATTTAAAATAACGAAATACATAAAAGACCAATACATAAAAGAACAAGAGTACATTAAAAACAACAATAAGTGAATATTAAAAACCTCATAACTTGTTGAGAAGGCCAGCCCTCTCAATAAAGGTATGGACTTCGTGTCCCGGAGAGAAACACCTCTCTCCCAATGCCAGGGAGAGACGGTAGGCACCGTCCGACTCCCGACACCGGGACAAAAATTGCTCACGTAGGTCCCCTAGACTAGGACACTCGACCATCAAGTGCCGCACAGTTAAGGGGACCAAACAATCATCACAGTAAGGAGGGTGGCCTCCCTCCATGAGGAACCCATGTGTATATAGTGTGTGACCAATACGCAATCGTGCCAAGGCAGTCTCCCATCTCCAGGATGGACCGCAGTAGCTCCAGTCCTCGATACTTTGGCGTATGGTGCGTAGTTTATTTTGCCCTATAGTAATCCAACGTTCCTGCCAACTGGTGTGAACTGATCTATGGATTGCCGAGCGTAGGTCCGTAGCCGGCACTGCAAAATGTGATAGAGCTGGTCTTCTAGCTGCAGCTTTTGCCAAGGCATCAGCTTCCTCATTACCGGCAACACCTACATGTGCCGGTACCCAACAAAAGCTGACCGTCTGGCCTCGCCTCTTGAGCAAATAAAGCCATTCCAGGATGGCATTGACCAGCGGATGGGGAGAATTAAAATTACATTGTGACTGAAGAGCACTACAAGAATCACTAAAAATTGTAAAAGAGACATCCGGAAGAGTAAGAATAGCCATGAGAGCATATAAAATAGCACTTATTTCAGCCGTAAAAACAGATGAAACACTTGGAATGCTGACGCCTTTGTTAAATGATGGAAATACGACACCGTATCCAACTCCTTCGTCTGATTTGGAACCATCAGTAAAGACAGGGACAGAACCCTGATGCGTGCAATAGTGGTCTAAAAATTGGGCACGCTCAGCCTGAGGCGGTAAAGACCCTTTTGAGAGCGGAAGGCTTTTGCAGAAGGACACTTCTGGGAGAAGCCATGGACCGACTCTCGTAGGTCTATGCGGGCAGATCCGTAAAGCAGGGAAGGATAGCATCTCCATAATTGCTTTTAATCGGAAACCAAGGGGCTTTGGTAAGCTTCTTCGCTCATGGTAAAGTTGCGAACCTAAATCACAAGACACAGCACGGCAAGCTATTGAGTCAGGGAGGCGTTAGAGGCGATACCAACACCTTAACATGAGGGACTGGCGTTGAAGATCTAATGGGAGGACACCAGCATCCACCAATAGACCTGGGATGGGAGATGACCTAAACGCCCCGGTTGCCAGACGGACACCAGCATGGTGTACCGAATCCAACATCCGCAGTCGAGTGGGTGTGGCAGAGGAGTACACTTCACATCCATATTCAAGCTTCGAAAGGATAAGTGAGCGATGTAGATATAGGAGTGTAGCGCGATCAGCTCCCCAGCTGGTGTGCGAGAGGACTTTCAGTAGATCCATGGTTCGAAGACAGTCAGTCTTGAGAGCACGAAGGTGAGGTACCCAAGTCAGTCTATTGTCAAAAATGAGTCCTAAAAACCGGGTCTCTTCCCTACATGGTATTCTCTTATCGTAAAGATACAGGTC
>JACEEZ010019035.1:45000-98014 GCA_016584305.1 Chionoecetes opilio | reverse complement strand
CAATAAGTACGCCCTTAGTCTACACTGCAAACCTTCGCCTCCTTTGTAGAGTGGAGTTGCTCTGAGGGACCGTCGGCGAGGCATAGACGCACGCTCCCCTATACCTGCTGTGCCGGCCTCTGCCTCTATACACAGACGCCCCATGTAGTGCTGACGCTACACTGATGCCGCTGGTGCACTTCACGACTGAGGCCTTCTCTGGGTGACACTGACGTCCGCGTCGAGGGTGCTACCACCTTCGCCCTTGCTTGTATCGATGCTTGGACGAGTCACTGGTCGGAGAACGTCTACTGAGGTGCCAGCAAACTGGTCCCTGTGTCCACCCGCCGCTATTTCCCCGACGTGATGCCTGACCGTGTCGCGGTGCCATCCACCATAGGGTTTTGTAATTAGTTATTTTCGTTGTGCATTATTAATATATTGTCCAAGAAACAGACTTGTTGTACCTAACCCTGAATTGAGCATTCTCCTTGAATTATCCCAAAGAACCGGGGTGGTTCAAATAACACCTTACCCTATGAACCCCCGACAGTCGCTCTCGCTCTCATGTCCCTAAAGAGGATAGGAACATGGAAGTTTCATAGTGCAGAATGATAGGATATGAAAAATACTAACTACAACTACCACTACCACTACAACTAATCGATACGGGGGACTAGATACGAATTCGCACTATCAATACCCATTTACTTTACAGTGCGCGTCAAGTCTGTTTTTGAATGTAGTTATTGTGCTGGCTCCGACAACATTTGCTGGTAACTTGTTCCATCGATCAACGACTCTAACATTGAAATAATTTTTACGGAGATCGGTGATGCAACGTTGACCGTTTAGTTTTAAACCATTATTTCTTGTTGTCACTTGAGTTGAAAGCTCGAATAGGTTCTCTTGATTAATGACATCAAAACCTTTTAGGATCTTAAAGGTTTCTATCAAGTCCCCACGGATTCTACGATCCTTTAAGGAAAACATATTAAGTTTCCGCAGTCTCTCTTCATAAGATGAATTTCGCAGAGATGGAATTTGTTTGGTTGCTCTTCTTTGCACTGATTCCAATTTGGCTTGATCTTTTACGAAACAGGGCGACCAGAATTGAACGGCATATTCCAAGTGCGGCCTAACCAAGGACGTGTATAATTGTGTCATTACTTTCGGAGTTTTATGTTCAAAGTTACGTTTAATAAAGCCCAACATCATATTTGCCTTTTTACTGGCAGCTAGGCAATGCGGACTGGTTTTAAGATCATTACTGATGATGACACCTAAATCCTTTTCCTGCTGTACTTCAGTTAACAATTTATTTTGCATTTGAGGTTATCGTTGCCTATATGCATTACTTTACATTTATCGGAATTGAATTTTAATAGCCATTTATCACTCCAATCTGATAGTTTGTCGAGATCACTTTGTATGAGTTCGCAGTTTTCTCTAGTATATGCTTTACCGCCTAATTTGGTGTCATCTGCAAATTTCGATATTTAGATACAAGTCCGCAGTCTAGATCGTTGATATATATCAGAAAAAGAGTAGGACCCAAGACCGAGCCCTGAGGCACCCCACTAGTAACATCTAACCAATCAGATGCCTCGCCATTTATTACTACCCGTTGTTTACGATTTGAAAGCCAATCGCCAATCCATGAATATAATTGCTCTCCTAAGCCATGTGCCCTTAGCTTGGTCAACAGTCGCTTATGGGGAACTGTATCGGAGGCTTTCTGAAAATCAAGGTATATTACATCCGAGGGAATTTTAGCGTCCCAGGAAGGAGGGAGGAGGAAGTGGAGGAGGAATACAAAGGAATACAAAGGAAACACAAACAGCAACAGACCGATAGGTCCTTACAAGACTGTTTGCTTTAACTATACTACACTAACTAGATAATAAGAGAGAAAGGATAGGAAGTAGAAGGCTCCTCCTCACCCACCCATCCCTCCAGCCGAAGCTGGCCGGAAAAGAAGTGATACCATGCAATATAGAAAAACTGCATGGAATTTGTGAGGAAAGTTGAAAGCTGTAATCTATGGCTAACTACTACTAGTTTGTGGGGGTAGGTTTAGTGCTTGATAGATAGGTCAAGGCAGGAAAGAGGAAAGAAGGCTGGCAAGTTAAAGGGAAGGAAAGTCGGGCCTGCAGTTAGGAAGGTCACAGGAATGGTATACGTAACTATAACTGCCGTGTTAATTTTGATCTTCACTGTCACGGCTCTCATTATTGCTGGGGTTATGGAGGAGTATTGCTGAGGAGGAGGAGGAAGTGGAGGAGGAAGAGGAGGAAGTGGAGGAGAGAGAAGGATGAGGAGGAGGAGGAGGACGATAACCCCAGCAATAATGAGAGCCGTGACAGTGAAGATCAAAATTAACACGACAGTTATAGTTACGTATACCATTCCTGTGACCTTCCTAACTGCAGGCCCGACTTTCCTTCCCTTTAACTTGCCAGCCTTCTTTCCTCTTTCCTTCCTTCCTTCCTTCCCTTCCTCCCTCCCTCGTTCGTTCCTTCCTTCCTTCCTTCCCTAGCATCTCTCTCTTCCTTCACGCCGCCTCACTATTCCTGCCTCTGTAAAAATGTCCCCCCACCCAACCCTCCTCTTCTACCTTTTCCTTCCTTGCACACCTCTCCCCTCCTCCCCCTCACCTGACCCAGCCCCTCCCCCCCTTCACCTCTCCCCTCCTACCCCCCTCACCTGTCCCTAATTAGCATACGCCTCTCTGGTCACTTTGATGTCCTTTTTTCTCTTTTCCATGTCCGCTGTCTCTCTTTTTTCTTTCCTTGCCACAAACCTCTTTCTCCCTCGTGACTTTTTTCCTCCATCCATTTCTTTTGTTTTAATGCTTGCGGCCTCGCTTTTGTTTCTCCGCTTCCCGTGTCTGTTCGTGTGGCTGTCTGTCTGTCACTTACTCGCTCTGTCTGTCTGTCGCTCACTCTGACTCTCTCTTTCACGGTTCTAGTCTCTGTTTGTAAGTATGTATACTGTAGGCATGTATGAGTATTCAAGTCTGTACGAATATACTATAAACGTGTGTGTGTGTGTGTGTGTGTGTGTGTGTGTGTGTGTGTGTGTGTGTGTGTGTGTGTGTGTGTGTGGTGTGTGTTGTTTGTTTTTATAAATGTTTCCCTTTTTTCTAATACGCATGGAATATATATATATATATATTATATAATATATATATATATAATATATATATATATATATATATATATTATATATATATATATATATATATATATATATATATATATATATATTTCCATTTCTTTACGTTGCGCCCACACATAGCACATAGCGTAGGTGCGTGCACGCACACACGTCCACATCCCCCCCCCCCCCAACACACACAAATAAATACCGGCATTATACATTAGACAAAGTGGCATCTCATTAAACCTCCTCGCCAAGCAATCAGTGAGGCAACGTGATGTGTTACATAACAAAGAAGCATCGCGATCACTGCATCCATTTGTTAATACTAGAGTGACCTGCACGTACCTTGGCGGGGACACCACGGAGGGGGGAGGGGGGTGGGGCTGTGGTGCGTGGCGGGCTGGCGGCAGGCGGCGGCGCCTCCCCTTGTTATTCCACATCCTGGAAGACAAGGAGCAAAAGTTAAAGTTTTGTGTGAAAATTATTACACACTGTGACGAAGGTTCATATTTCCCGCGTATGTGTTGAGAGGTCAAGATGGCCGGGGCAGAGCGTTAGCCCCGCCCCTTTGGAGGAAATATGGGTAACGAGAGGGTTGCCACCCGCCGCCAGATAGGTCACCCATATAAAACAGGTCGTGACCCTTGCCTCGCTCTCCTTTCAACCAAAATATCAAAGAAAATATACAAGTAGCAAGACCAAAAAATGAAGCTAATAAAGAGGAGATTGATGCATCAATACAAACTTGGTACAATATAATTTTAAAAGCTATGGAGACATACATACCTAAAACCAAAATTAAGATAGTTCATAAAACAATACTCAGCAATAAAATCAAGCACTTACAATGGTGTCTTAAAAACCTAAGAGATGAAGCTGAGATGCGTGGTTGGACGTATGTGTAATATATAATTTACAAACTACTAAGGAAAAATCTAATAGAAGAATGCAAAGAACAGTATACTAATAACTGGGAAAACAAAATAAATGATCTTAAAACCTTATATAAAACCCCCAAAGATTTCTGGGAAAATGTAAAAAAATTGAGAGGAAATAAAAGCAACACCTCACCATACATTATACATAATAATAAAAAGCTCTACACGGAGGAGGAGAAGGAGGAAGTATTTAGGAAGATCTGGGAAAACGTCTTTTATATCAGTCCCGAAGAAAACAGGAATTTCGACCCAAATAATGAAGCTATAGTAGATAATTACATAGCAGATAATGGGAACCTGCAAGCAAGATATGACAAGGCTGATATAACTAGACTTGACGACTCGAATTATATCACTGCTAAGATAACAACGCAAGAAATATATAATATCATAAAACAACTTAAAAACAACACACCTGGTCATAGCCAAATAAATAAGACAATATTGTTAAACATGCCAGAGGAAGCAATTACAATATACACAGAAATTTTAAATTCCTCATTATCATTAGGGTATTTTCCTAACAAATTCAAACATGCCAAAATAACACTTATACCTAAAGCAAATAAGACAAGTACAGATCCAATCAATTATAGACCCATTTCATTACTTGAGGTCCCAGGGAAAATTTATGAAAAAATAATTAACAAAAGACTTAGTAAATACCTAGAAACTAACAATATTCTCCCGGAAACACAGCATGGTTTTAGAGTATCTAGGGGTACAGACACTGCCTTGGCTGTGACAACAGAAAAAATAGCTGAAGCTCTAGCCAGCAAACAACAATGCTACTTAGTTTTACGAGACGTATCAAAAGCCTTTGATAAAGTCTGGCACAATGGCCTAAAATATAAGATACTTACAACAGGATTGCCAGACATCATTAAACAACTAATTTGCACTTTTTTGGAAAACAGAACAGCAAGCATAACTATAAATAACTACAATGGTAATATATTCAGGATTAGAAGCGGAGTGCCTCAGGGCAGCTCCCTTTCACCGACCCTCTACTCACTCTACACATCAGACATTCCAGCACCTTCAGTAGGTTGTACTAATATTATATATGCCGATGACATCACTCAAATTATTACACAGCCTAATAAATCAAGAAGATTCATGGCTGCTAAGGTGGTAAGATAAATAGAAAGAATCAACAATTATGAAAATAAATGGAAAATCCAAACGAACACAACAAAATGTTTAATTATCCCAATGGCAGTTAGGACAACATACCCTATAAACATAGAGGGAACAGTTATTCCTTACTCCAGCGAAGGCAAAATACTAGGACTAAATTTCAACAGAAGAGGTATTTTGAATCAAGTAAAACCTAACAAAAATAAAGCAGGAGCAGCACTAACAACTTTAAAAAGATTTACAGGATTACCTACTAATATAAAACTACATTTAATAAAAGCATGTATCCTACCAATGCTGACATATCCAACATATACACTAAACACATTATCCAAATCAGCTATGCTATCACTACAAAAAGTTCAAAATAAAGCCTTAAGGTTCGCCTTCGATGAAAAATACCCATATGAAAGAAACACAGCAGAACTGCACCAATTAGGGAAACTGGAAGCAATAAACACAACATTATATGACAGAGGTCAAAACACAAAACACAGACTTATAAATATAATACAAGACTCATTATACATGGAAATAATTGCAAACAATAACAACAGGGAACATGGTTGGTTCAGGAAACCAATCATTCAGCTAAATAAAATAAAACCACACCCAATATACACAGATTGATAAGAAGGAATTATTAGCTAAATTTTCTACTTTATTTATTTACTTTATTATATATATAATATTTTTTTCTACTTTTGTCTTCTTTTTTTTTTTTTAGATGCTGATCTGTCTTTTGACAGTCTGAGATGTTAAGAAATAAATTTAAAGGGAGCATAATATGATAATAATTAAATAGATATCAATTGATAAAGATGAAATACAAAAAAGAGAGCGACTAACAATAAAATAAATTTTTTATAAAAAATATAGCAAGGCGGTTAGCCCGCCATCTATCCAATCTTCGACTTTCCTTCATACTTTCCTTCACTTATCTTCTTCCTCTTTAATTCTTCTTTCACCCAACCTGTCTATCCCCCACTCCACTCCACTCCTCGCTCTCCACTCCTGACATTTCCACGCTGTGTCGTGTTGTGTTAGGGGCCGCTGTGTCCCACGTGGGGGGCTTGTGAGTCCTCCTTCTAACCCTTGATACCAGGGTATTGTGAGTATCTTGTGAAGTGTTTTCATCATTATTAGTTCACCGATGTCGGGTAGGCTGTATTTACGGAAAGTGAGAGTAGGAGGGAAGTAGGTGATGAGGCTCAGTTAGAAGTGCTCTTTTTGTGATGGTAACGTTCAGTTGAAGCGTTGTGTTGTGTATAGAGGCTCAGTAGAAGCTCTCTTGGTTATGTGATGAGGCTCAATAGAAGCACTCTAAGGTTGTGTGTTATGTATAGAGACTCAGTTAGAAGTGCTCTTAAGGTGTTTTTGTGTGTGGAGGCCGGAGGTTAGAGAGAGACGGAAAGTGAGAGTGAGTGAGATTTTGGTAGCGTTGCGCGTGGTATCCCTATCTGCGAGTTTTCTGTGACCGTGCATTCAAGTGTTTATCTGTTGTTGTACCAAGGAATTGGAGTTAAGCGTGTTAATTATATAAGGATTTCATATGTTGATCTTGTTTTAAATATCCTGAATTAACTTAATTAGACCCACGTGTCCCTGGGGCATGGCCTGGGGTGGCGACCTTGTGTCACCGACCGTGACAACACACACACACACACCACACACCCACCCCACACACCCACCCCACACACACACCCACACACCGCCCAGGTGGCACAGTGACAAAGTTTTACTCGAGTCACTTGACACACGCAGGTTCGAGCCCCGCTCATGGCTGGAAATCTTTCCATGGAAACGCAAGCAGTCACTGCCCCCCCCTTGAGCAAGGGGATGATGGTGTGTGAGTGTGTTATATCCTACCCTAATCTAAAGATCGGTCTCTATGAGCTCTAAGCTCTTATAGGGAGGGTAATAACTGGAGATTGCGTGTCCAGCGCGTGATCAGCCGTGGGTGAATTACACACACACACCATTCCTTTTTCTATCCTGCCTTCGTTGCACAACCAATATAAGTTATACAACAACTCAAATCAGAGACCGAACCCCCAGTCACAACCCAGCCCTCTGCCACCTTCCCGGCCCTGGCACCCTTATACTAACTCGGCCCAGCGCCTTGGCAGCACTGTACACATGAACGCCCTGCCGCAGGGATCTTGCGTCATCCAGGGAAGGAACTTGAGACCAAATTTCCTTCCACCTTTCTCTTTCCCTGGGAAGAAGGTAAAATTATAATTCCAGTCAGGTGATCAGGCATTACCCCGTGTGTGTGTGTGTGTGTGTGCGTGTGCGTGTGCGTGTGCGTGTGCGTGTGTGTGTGTGTGTACGAAAATGTAATATTTTGGCTTTCCTGCCGTGGCATACATTTACATGTAATGAAGTGAGCACAAAGCTACATACAGGACGGCACAAAGACAAGGCCGGAGGAACACGAGGAGGACAAGAACATAAGAACATGAGAACATAATTAAGGAAGCTACAAGAGGCCGTGAGACCTACACGAGGTAGTTCCTGTTACTTAACACTACCTACATCCACCTTTCATCCACATCCATGAAATTGTCTCGCCTCCTTTTAAAACTCCCTATTGACTCCGCGCTAACTACCTGATGACTGAGTCCATTCCAATCATCTACCACCCTATTTGTGAACCAGTTTCTCCCTATTTCTTTATTAAATCTACGTTTTTCCCGTTTGAATCCAACAACAGACGAGGAGGGCGAGGACGATAAGACGAGGACGAACACCTGCCTTTTTTTCCCTTTTTTTTACATGACAAAGGACTGGCCAAGGGCAAAAAAAAAATGGGTAACACAAAGCCCGCTTAGTTGCCAGTCCCTATAAAGAAGACAGTAAGAGAATAAAATAAAAAAGAGGGATGAGCCAATTTTGTTCGGGAGGTGTCTTGTTACTCTTCTTTTGAAAAGATTTAAGTCATAGGAAAGTGGAAAAATAGAAACAGGAAGAGAGTTCCAGAGTTTACCAGTGAAAGGGATGAAAGAGTAAAGATACTGTTTAAAACTTTTCCTTAGGAAATGGACAGGATAGGGATGAGAATGGAGTAGAAAGTTTTGTGGCAGCGAGGCCGCGGGAGGGGGGGAGGCATGCAGTTAGCAAGTTCAGAAGAGCAATGAGCATGAAAAATAACGGTAAAAGAGAGAAAGAAAAGCAACATTGGGGCGGGGATTTAAAGATTGAAGACAGTCAGTCAGAGGAGAGGAGTTGATGAAAACGAAAAGCTTTTGACTCAACCCTGTTTAGGAGAGCTGTATGAGTGGATCCTCCCAAACATGTGAGACATACTCCATACATGGGCGGATAAGGCCCCGTAGAGAGCAAGCAATTGGGAGGGAGAAAAAAAGGACGCAGACGCCACAGGACACCTAACTTCTTAGAAGCTGTTTTAGCAAGAGATGAGATGTGAGATTTCCAGTTCAGATTTTTAGTAAAGGCTAGTCCTAGAATGTTCATTGTAGAAGAAGGAGACAGTTGAGTGTCATTGAAGAAGAGGGGATAGCTATCTGGTAGGTTTTGTCGAGTAGATAGGTGAAGAAATTGGGTTTTTGAGGCCTTGCCATCGATGCATCGGCAAACACACAAACACTTATGATATCTTGGGGAGAAGAAAGTTTCCTCGCTGCAATAGACGGCGGGAGAAGACAAACATGAGAACAGGAGTGGCGGGTGACAGGAGGGAGTATTAAGTTTTCAAGTGGCGGTGGATTCACAGACCCGAGACCACACTTAAGACTTTGCTACTTAGTATTCCTTACTTCTATTCTTCCTTAATGGTTTTTACTTCCATGCTGATGCAGGAAGACATAAGCCAACTTTCTGATTCTGTATTCTGATTCTGATCTATCTGATTCCATACTCATCGCATTAACCCCTTCACACCCAGATCTTTCCTTTGCTATAAAAAATCGTATGTTGTTAGCCATAAAATTGCGAAAAGTAACTTAATATACCAAATTATTTAGTCGACAAGGATACTAAACAGGTCATATCTATAAAATATTGCTTAGATTCACTAAAAATCGTCTAATATTACCCAAATTACAATGGAAATTACGTTCTGGGCCTGAAAGGGTTAAGGCTTTGTTGCATGAAGCTTAACAATATGGTAGTCCAGCGGGCACCCTCACTGCCGCCCCGCCAACCAGCGTCCAAGGCTTCCCTCCCACGCACTCAGACGCCTGGAATGCGCTGCTACTGAAGCCAACTGAAGCCTTTCTCCCAATTGCCTCAGTGGTTGTGACAGCAAACATTAACGAATTTCTGCACGGTTGCATTACGTGTCCTCCGCCCAGTACTAATTTCCTTGCGTAGAAATTGTTTTTAGCTCTATTTTTGTCCGTGTTTGCGATATCATTACTTTGTTTTTAACTATTTTTGTTCGTGTTTGCAATGATAATTACTTTGTTACCTAAAATTGATATACCACACTAGTAAGAACACATAAGTTCAAATTTTATTATTCCATTTATCTTATACTAATAATAATTGTTATAATACGAGTAATAATAAAAATAGTAGGAGGAGGGCGAGGAAGAAGAGATAATAAAAGAAGGCGTAGGAATAGGAGAAGGATGAGAGTGGGAAGAGAAGGATTAAAAGAAACAGTTGATCAATAATAATAATAATAATAATATGATGATGATGATGATGATGATTACCTAATACTTATGCATAATTTGTTTTTAAAGTTACATCGTGTAGTAAATGAGATCAAGTGTGTGATACGAGAGAGAGAGGAGGGGAGAGAGAGAGGAGAGAGAGAGAGAGAGAGAGAGAGAAAAGAGAGAAGAGAGAGAGAGAGAGAGAGGAGAGAGAGAGGAGAGAGAGAGAGAGAGAGGAGAGAGAGAGAGAGAGAGAGAGAAAAAAAAACATGATAAATCTAACTAGACATAAGGACAAAAACATGAACACAATTTAAAGAAGAAAAAAAATAACGACAGAGAAGGAAAGAAAGAGAATAAAAATGATAAGATGAAACGAACATTTGACAAGGAGATACTAAAAAAAAAAAAAGATAAGGCCGATAAGAAAATAAATGTAAACAAAGAAAAAAAATGCATCAAAGAAAGGGAGAACAAAAATTGGAAAAAGTGTGCGAGAGGAGGAGGAGGAGGAGGAGGAGGAGGAGGAGGAGGAGGAGGAGGAGGAGGAGGAGGACGTGGGGGGTCAATAGCCTTCCCCTCCCTTCCCCCCCCGTTAGGCACTACTGCTGGTGAGGTAATCAATGGGGGAGGGGGCGAGAGGGGGGAAGAGAAGGGGAAGTTATTCTGTCCATTATCTCCAGGTACAGGTGAGGTGCTACTCCTGCCCCCCCTCCCCCCCTGAAACCCCCCTCTTTACCCTGACCCCCCTGAAAGCCCCCCCCTCCCCCCATAAACCTGGCTCCCTGAAAGGCCATGAACGACCCATCAATACACACCAGGATTTCTTTTTAGAAATCTTACTATAATTCACCGACTGTCCGTCTGTCTGTCCGTTTCAGCTAAGGCTCCACCATTTCTGTCCCATTTTCAACCAAACTTTCAGGCAAGGTCAAGGTCATCCCTGAGATGGTTATAAGTCAGGTTTATTCAATTTGTTCATTAGTTAATAGGAGCTCTAAGCTTTTTCTGAAAGGGTAACAGTTGGTGATCGCGTTTCCAGCTCGTGGGCAAGACTGTAGGTGAATAACACACACACACACACACACACACACACACACACACACACACACACACACACAGACACACACACACACACACACACACTGTACATGTAATCCAGATCGTTAGCGGTACTTCCCCCCGTCCTACAAGTCGTCCCATTTCTCCGCCTGGCCAATCAGAAGGCCGGGAGGAGGAGGAGGAGGAGGAGGAGGTTGGATCTAAAGGAGGTTATGATCTGAATAAATCACGTCAATTATAACATGTTGAATAAAGGCAAGTAGGAGGATGGAGATCTTGGAACTTTGTTGGTTCGTTTCAACTCCAAGCTCTTTATAAATTAATAAAAAAAGATTGAGTATACAAGATTGGAACCGAGGAGCCTGGAGTTAACTATTATATCTACACTACTGAGCCTGGAGTTGGCGTGAGGGCTGCCATATTTGGTCATGTTGGATTTTAAAAGATCCTTAATATTGCCACCCTAGGTGTTTGACAGCTGCAGCAGAAAGCAAGAATCATCGACCATGGGTCATCACAGCTCTAAAGCAAAGAAGATCGAAAAGAACAACGAAGACGACGAACCCCAAGGCTGCCTGGCCTGCCTGAAGATTTGCAGGCGGAAGAAGAAATCAAAGCCTCAAAACACCGATCAACAGGAATAAGAAGAAGCGATGAAGAACGAAGAAATAGTAAAAACCTCTGTGCAGGAACTGTATCCAGAGGTGTGCGAGGAATCCACCGAGCAGCCGATTGCGGCTCCTCAAGGCCTCCAGGAGATCGCCGCACAACTTCCCCAAGGTCTCCAAACCACTACACAAGATATTCACGACGCACAGCAAGAACCCGCGTGCACGGAGCCCCAGAAGCCTGAGGTGCTCCCTCGGAAGACCTGGGGACAAGAGGTCGACGAGGCCTACCCAGTGCCCGACGAGTGCATCGAGTACTTCGGGGAGCACAACGCTGTTAACCTGAAGAAAATTCTGGCTGTAGTGTTCGAGGAGGAGGAAGACTTTGAGCCTTCTTCTGAGGAGGAACGCGTGGAGCCTGGGGCCGAGGAACTCTGGAAGGTAATCGAGCCTTCCACTGCAGTGGCGGTGAAGGCCGAGGCTCCTGAGCCCCAGGCAAGGTCTCGGCCCCATGTGGCAAGGGCCTGCAAGCCCGCGGGGGAAGATAAAGTAGCACCTGGACCCTGCACTGCGGGGAAACGCCACAGACGCAGAAATGCAAAGAAGTCGCAGTCGCAGGTCGCGTACCAAGAACAAGACTACGGCCGCGATTACTACCAAGAACAAGACTACGGCCGCGATTACTACCAAGAACAAGACTATGATGAGTACTACGAGGAACAAGGCTGTGAGTACTATCAACAACACCGCCGCGAGTATAGACAACAAGGCCGCGAGTACTACGACGAACAAGGCCAAGAATACTACCAACAACAAGGCCAAGAATATTATCAACAAGGCCGTGAATATCATCAACAACAAGGCCACGAGTACAGACAAGGCCGGGAATACAGGCAACAAGGCCGCGAATACTATCAACAAGGCCGCGAGTATAGACAACAAGGCCGCGAATACTATCAACAAGGCCGCGAGTATAGACAACAAGGCCGCGAATACTATCAACAAGGCCGCGAGTATAAACAAGGCCAACAAGGCCACGAGTACAAACAACACAGCCTAAGGCACAGCCAGCAGGGCCGCGGGAGCCACAATGAGGGCCAGGAGAGCCAGCAAGGCCGCGGCTCTTTGGAGGAACACTGAGGTGGATCACGTTGTCTGATCAAGATAACCTCGTGTGCCTTCAACACTTTGAAAGGAGGACCGTGAATATTTCACACGTGTTTCATCAAAGCAATGAAAAATTTTCGTCACTGTCTTCTTTAGTTTTCTATCATTACACTAAAATATTATACATGCATATAATTTATTGCCAGAATTTTCTTTTATGATTATCTGTGTAAAATTTTGATATCTACTAGAATGTTGGCAAAGTTGGTTTTATAAGTGTGGAAATAAAGTTAACAAAAGAATAAGGTCAGGTTTTTCATTTGTTTTCTTGAATTAATAGTTTTAAGAATGATACAAGCTGATGTTGATGACCTTTTACTTTACTGGAAAATGTGGATTCTCACCAAATTGTACAAAGATTTACTACTATACTATATTTTATACTATATATACTATACTTTACTATATACATATACTATACTTTATACTCTACGCACAGGGCCAAGGTAAGTCAGCTTGTGAATCTATCTAACGTCTTATATATTTTTTCAGTTTTCTGTTCATCTTACAATCAGAAGTTACGAGAAAAGTGCATTTAGATCTATAGCGTCTGTAGGCAGTATCACTTCCAAGGCTCGGATGGCAGGCCCTGCAGGTTCATTTTGAGGGCTGTAATGGTTGGCCCTTGCCCGTGGCGGCGCAAGTATGACTTATTTTATAGTGGCGCCTGTGATTCGAGGCTCATGCCGCCCCCTTGTGTCCTCCGATGCACTCGCCGCGTCGAATGTACATGTAGAGTTAAGGCCGGTTTCCACTAGTCCGCTTCTACGGCCGCCGTTGCCGTTCACCGCACACGCACATATGACGTCACAAAAAAAGTCGACCGCACCGAGCGGCCTTGAGTTGGCTGCCGTACAAAGTTAAAATCAAGTCATCTCTCCCGCTCGGCGGTGTCCGCTCGTGCTGAGTGCAAAAACTGTGCCGGCTCCACTACAGCACTCAAGCGGTGATGATGGGACGTCCAAAGCCAAGAAGAGAATCCTCCCTTAGCCGGGGACTCATTGTTGGGCGGTGACGGAAAGGGGCGGCCGTAGAAGCGGGTAGGGGAACCGGCCCTTTAAATGGGTGTCGTGTTGCCCCTGTCCCCGATTTTAGGGTTTTCTCGGTTTGGGGATCAATGTCGTAAATGTGTGAGGCTTAATTAATGGTAGTGTTACAAGTTCTGTTCGGTTCGCCGCGTCGGGGTTGTTTATGAGTAATGTTATTTAAGATTTTTTATAAGATCAGAATCCTCTCCCACTCTTTCCCCTAGGGCCCTTGTGTGTGAGGGTTTCGAGATGAGGCCAGCGGGCACCCCCACTGCCCAAAAAAAAAAAATTGCATCAAAGAAAAGGAGGTAAAAAAATGTGGGGGAAAAATTGCGAGAGGAGGAGGGGAGGAGGAGGAGGAGGAGGGGAGGAGGAGGGGAGGGGGAGGAGGGGAGGAGTCAATTGCCCCCCCCCCGTTAGGCCTACTGCTGGTGAGGTAATCAAGGGAGTGGGGGGAGGGGGGGGTTTTTTGTCTTTATTCCGGACAAGTGAGGTGACTCCTGCCCCAAACCCTCCTACCTCCTAAACTCTTATCCCCCTCCCCCTTCAACCCCCTTATCCTCTTCTTCCCTCCCCCCTCCTAAACCTGGCTACCCAAAAGCCCATGAACGACCCATCAACTACACACCAGGATTTCTTTTTAGCTTTTTTTGTGTGTGATCTAATTAGTGACTGAGAGAATGGAATAAGAAAGTGGGGGAGAGAAATAAAATGAATAAAAATATATAAATAATATTATGATAATAAATAATAGGGAAAGGAGAAAACATTAAGGAAAGAGTTAGGAAAAATAGGGAAAATAGGTAATGACGAAAAGAGCTAACGAAGGAAATATAACAAGGCTATCAAACGAGGTTAACAAGATATGTGGAGAGCTGGCACGCACACACACACACCACACACACACACACACACACACACACCACACACACACACACACAGACACAGACAGACAGACAGACAGAACAGACACAGAGCGACAGACAGAGCGACAGAACAGACAGACAGACAGACAGACAGACAGACAGACAGACAGCAGACACACACACAACAACACACCACACACAACACACACACACACACACCACACACACACACACAGACACACGACAGCACAGACGCAACAGACAGACGACAGCAGACAGCAGACAGGCAGACAGACAGACAGACACAGACAGCAGACAGGACACAGACAGAAGACAGACAGACAGACAGACAGACAGACAGCAGCCAGACAGGACACAGACGGACAGACAGGACAACAACAGACACTCACACAGACATACAGACACAGACACAACATACAGAAACATGACAACGACAACAGACAACAGCAGACAACACACACACACACACACACAGCACAATACAGACAGACAGACACACAACAGACGACAGACAACAGACCACACGACAGACAGACAGACAGACAGACAACAGACACAGACAACAGACAACAACACACACACCACACAGACATACACACACACACACACACACACACACACACAAGCACACAGACAACAGACACAGACAAGACAGACAGACAGACACACACACACACACACACACTCACACAACACACACACACAACACTCACACAGACAACCACACACACACACACACACACACACACTCACACAGACTACACACACACACACACACACACACACACAACCCCATACACAACACGCAACACACACACACACACACACACACAGACATACACACACACACACCACACACACACCACACACACAAAACACACACACACACCCCGTAGTGTAAGGGTTAGCACGCCGCTCACAACCGAGAAGTCCGGGTTCAATCCGGCGGAGCGAAGACAGAGGGGCGGTTTTCTTAAAAACCGAACCCGTCCCCCAGCTTAAACCCAAAACCCCTGTCCCCCAGCAATGAATGGACCGGGGTTAGCCGGGCTTTGTGACCCGCTCCCGGGGTGGTGCTTGGCCCAACCAAAGCACTAGAATGAATGATAAAAAGGGTTGATTGGAGAGGGGGCCATACGAGCGTCGCTCTGGCCCTGTAAAATAAATAGTGAACACACACACACACCAAACAACGACGCACGCAGCAGAGACGCGCGCACGCACGGCTCGCACGCCGCACGCACGCAGCACGCACGCACTCACGCACGCACGCACACACACACACACAACACACACACACACACACACACACACACACACACACACCCCACACACACACACACACACACACACACACACACACACACACACACACACACACACACACACACACCACACCACACACACATTCAGTACATTAGTCCTCCACCTCCTTCCGTCCTTCCTTCTCTCCGCCCAAAGAAGAGGACGACGAAGACGAAAACGAGGAGAAGAAAACAATGAAGAACATGTTGAAGAAGACGATGAAGAAGTGTGAGAGAGAGAAAGAAAGGGAGAGGTATGGTGGGGGGGAAAGAGGGAGGAAGATGTAGCTACAGGAGGAGTAAGGTGTACTTACAGGGGGAGAGTTAGAGAGGAACCTTTTTCAGTCCCTACATCACCCTTCCATCTTCCTTACGTCCATTTCCCTTCCGTCCATCCCGAAGAAGACGACGACGAGAACGAAGAAGGGGGAGGAGGAGGAGGAGGGGGAGGAGGATTACATAGGATTACATGGGAAATAACAGACACCAGGAAACCTATTGGTCCATGACGAGGGTATCTGTGAACTACATACTACAACTATCAACAACTTGTAAGAAATCAGTTGGGAAAAAGGGATACCATGTCCTTAAAAGAAGATAGGAAACGGAAGTTCATAGTGCAAAATGATAGGGTATGAAATATACTAACTACAACTACACTACCACTACAACTAATCGACCCGGGGGGACTAAATATGAATTCGCAGGGCCACTATCAATACCCATTTACTTTACAGTGCGCGTCAAGTCTGTTTTTAAATGTAGTTATTGTGCTGGCTTCGACAACATTTGTTGGTACTTGTTCCATCGATCAACGACTCTCACATTGAAAAATTTTTACGGAGATCAGTGATGCAACGTTGACCGTTAGTTTTAAACCATTATTTCTTGTTGTCACTTGAGTTGAAAGCTCGAATAGGTTCTCTTGATTAATGACATCAAATCCTTTAGGATCTTAAAGGTTTCTATCAAGTCCCCACGGATTCTATGATCCTTTAAAGGGAAAAAATATTAAGTTTCCGCAGTCTCTCTCATAAGATGAATTTCCGAGAGATGGAATTTGTTTGGTTTCTCTTTTTGCACTGATTCCAATTTTGCTTTGGGCTTTTACGAAACAGGGCGACCAGAATTGGGCGGCATATTCCAAGTGTGGGCCCAACCAAGGACGTGTATAATTGTGTCATTACTTTCGGGTTTTGTGTTCAAATTGCGTTTAATAAAGCCCAACATCATATTCGCCTTTTTACTGGCAGCTAGGCAATGCGGACTGGTTTTAAAATCATTTCTGATGATGACACCTAAATCCTTTTTCTTGCTGTACTTCAGTTAACGATTATTTTGCATTTTATAGTTATATTGAGGTTATCGTTGCCTATATGCATTAATTTACATTTATCGGGAAATTTAATTTTAATAGCCATTTTTCACTCCCGTCTGATAGTTTGTCGAGGTCACTTTGTATGAGTTCGCAGTTTTCTCTAGTATATGCGTTACCGCCTAATTTGGTGTCGTCTGCAAATTTCGATATTTTAGATACAAGTCCGCAGTCCAGATCGTTTATATATATCAGAAAAAGAGTGGAAAACCCCAAGACCGAGCCCTGAGGCACCCCCCCTAGTAACATCTAACCAATCAGATGTTTCACCATTTATTTCTACCTGTTGTTTACGATTGAAAGCCAAACGCCAATCCATGAACATAGTTGCTCTCCCAAGCCATGTGCCCCTTTGCTTGGTCAAAAGGTCGCTTATGGGGAAAATGTATCGAAGGCTTTCTGAAAATCAAGGTATATTTCATCCGAGGGAATTTTTGCGTCCCAGTTTGAATAAATGACATTAAAAAAAACCAGTAGGTTTGTTAAGCAGGATCTCTTATTCGAAATCCATGCTGCGAGTTTAATATGGAGTTATTTTCATCGAGAAAAGACACTATTTTATCCCGCAATATTTTCTCAAATAGTTTAACAATCACAGACGTTTAGACTAATTGGGCGATAATTGCTTGCGAGGCCCCTTTTCTCCCTTTCTTGAATATCGGTGTAACATTAGCTAATTTCCACATACTAGGAACATTTTTGTCCCTTAGCGATTTATTTGGGGTAATCTTAGTGGAAGCGAAAGTTGACTGTGACATTCGCGAAGTAATCGCGGCGAAATTTCGTCCACCCCACGGATTTTGCTGGGTCAAGTTTCTGCAAATACTTTGATACTTCGTACTGTATCTCTCCTATTTCCAATCTATCACTTTCGAGTCCCGATACATGTTTACTGGTTCTGGTAATGGGCTTCGTCTTCTTTAATAAATACCGCATTAAAGTAAAACATTTAGTACGACTGCCATGCTCTTATATCATTACCAAAGATGTTATTTTTATCTTTCAGTGGCCCAATACTAATTTTGACGTTTTTTTTACTTCGAACGTATTGAAAGAAAACCCTTTTCGGGTTTGATTTGGATTCCATTGCAATTTTTTCTTCATACTCGCGCTTTTTAGTCTTAATTAATCCTTTGCAACGTCGTTTTACGTCATTGTAAATTTTCTATAATCGCCGTCCGCATTTGATCGCTTGTAAACTTTATACGCTCGGCGCTTTCTGCCAATGATTTGTGAATCTCATTAGTCATCCAACTGGGTCTGTTTTTGTTATTCAGACGTTTTCCTACCAGGGAAAATGAGGACGACGGGAGGGAGGAGGAGGAGGAGGAGGAGGAGGAGGAGGAGGGGGGAGGAGGAGGAGGAGGAAGGAGGAGGGGGGAGGAGGAGGAGCACAGTGGGAAGCGCATAGTGGCAGGGCAATGAAAGGAAGGGGATGGAGTAATTAGGTGGATTTGAGCGAGATTTATTGGGAAAAAATGGTAAAGCAAAGGAAGGCAGTGAGCCAAGCAGCGGCCACCGAGGAGGAGGGTGACCTCCCTGTGATCATCCGTGACCTCATCAAGTGTACAGAAGCATAAGTAAACCCGCCACCAGGGTTGCCATTTGGTATTTTTTTATTACCAAATTAGGGTAAATTTGGTAATGAAAAAAACCCCCCTGGTAATGAATCACATGCTTGGTATTGGACTTAAATTTGGTAATGAAAAAAAAAACGAAATTTGGTACAGAACAGAAAACACCCTTATTAATTTCCCCACAAAAATATTTCTTGATGGACTGAACTAGTTGCCAGTTGGCTGAGCTCTTGACTGTGAATTTGTCACTTGTCCAAGGGGAAGGTTCTTATGAATTCGGTCGTATGTACCAAACAGTACCAAGGCGACCATTACTTCGATTTCGAGACCATATGAGGAACTAGAAATGCATTATCATAGCCTACAGCCCCGATGCCCCTANAAAAAGAAAGGGGAAAAACTTTTTTCCCTTTTTTTAAGGGGGGGGAAAGGGAGGGGGAAAAGGGGGGTTTAGAGAAAGAAGAAAATTTGAGCCAAAAAAAGGGGACTACCCATAGCAAAATCCAAAAACGTGAATATACGCTCCACCCTAATGCGTATGTGTGTATGTGTATGTATGTATATGTGCATATGTATGTGTATTTGTATGTGTACGTGCGCGTACGTGTATATGTGTTTGTATGTATATATTTGTATATGTGTTTGTGTGTATGGTTTGGGTTTGTGATTATGTGAATATGCGTATACGATATTTCTAACTCTATGAAAAACCAGATATGAGTTTACAGTATGAATAGGTACGTATGTATTATATTAGATTATGTGACCTAGGTAATTATTGCAATTTACGTAGATTATTTTTGGGAGCTCTTTATAAATGTTTACATTAAAAGAGCTCAGCCTTGATATTTGTGAAATGTTAATTTTCTTCGGGTTAAAGATGGGCAAATAAACAATTTTGACTTTGACTTTGACTTTAGAGAGAGAGAGAGAGAGAAGAGAGAGGAGAGAGAAGAGAGGAGAGAGAGAAGAGAGAGAGAGAGAGAAGAGAGAGATGAGAGAGAGAGAGAGAGAGAAAAAAAAAACCTGATAAATCTAACTAGACATAACAAGGACAAAAACATGAACACAATTTAAAGAAAGAAAAAAATAACGACAGAGAAAGAAAGAAAGATAATAAAAATGGTAAGATGAAACGAACATTTGACAAAGAGATACTAAAAATAAAAAATAGATCAGGCCGATAAGAAAATAAATGAAAACAAAGAAAAAATGCATCAAAGAAAGGGAGAAAAAAAATTGGAGTGTGCGAGATGTGAAGGAGGAGGAGGAGGAGGAGGAGGAGGAGGAGGAGGAGGAGGAGGAGGAGGAGGAGGAGGAGGAGGAGGAGGAGGAGGAGGAGGAGGGGTCAATAGCCTCTCCCCCCTCCGTTAGGCACTACTGCTGGTGAGGTAATCAATGGGGTTGGGGGGGAGAGGGGGGAGGAGAGGGGAAGGTATTCTGTCCATTAACTCCAGGTACAGGATGGTTATAAGTCAGGTTTATTCAATTTGTTCATTAATAATAGGACCTCTAAGCTTTTTCTAAAAGAGTAACAGTTGGTGATCGCGTTTCCAGCTCGTGGGCAAGACTGTAGGTGAATAACACACACACACACACACACACCACACACACACACACACACACACACACACACACACACACACTGTACATGTAATCCAGATCGTTAGCGGTACTTCCCCCTATCCTACAAGTCGTCACCTTTCCCCGCCTGGCCAATCAGAAGGCCGGGAGGAGGAGGAGGAGGAGGAGGAGGAGGAGGAGCAGGCTGGATCTAAAGGAGGTTAGGATCTGAATAAATCAAGTCAATCATAACATGTTGAAGAAAGGCAAGGAGGAGGAGGGAGATCTTGGAACTTTGTTGCTTCGTTTCAACTCCAAGCTCTTTCTAAATTTAAAAAAAGATTGAGTATACAAGATTGGAACCGAGGAGCCTGGAGTTAACTATTATATCTACACTACTGAGCCTGGAGTTGGGGTGAGGGCTGCCATATTTGGTCATGTTGGATTTTTAAAAAGATCCTTAATATTGCCACCCTAGGTGTTTGACAGCTGCAGCGGAAAGCAAGAATCATCGACCATGGGTCATCACAGCTCTAAAGCAAAGAACATCGAAAAGAACAACGAAGACGACGAACCCCAAGGCTGCCTGGCCTGCCTGAAGATTTGCAGGCGGAAGAAGAAATCAAAGCCTCAAAATACCGATCAACAGGAAAATGAAGAAGCGATGAAGAACAAAGGAACAGAAAAAGGTCGCCAAACCACGACACAAGAAATTGACGACGCACAGCAAGAACCCGCGTGCACGGAGCCCCAGAAGCCTGAGGTGCTCCCTCGGAAGACCTGGGCACAAGAGGTCGACGAGGCCTACCCGGTGCCCGACGAGAGCATCGAGTACTTCGGGGAGCACAACGCTGTTAACCTGAAGAACATTCTGGCTGTAGTGTTCGAGGAGGAGGAAGACTTTGAGCCTTCTTCTGAGGAGGAACGCGTGGAGCCTCGGACCGAGGAACTCAGGAAGGTAATCGAGCCTTCCACTGTGATGACGCCCCAGGCGCCTGAGCCCAAGGCAAGGTCTCGGCTCCGTGTGGCAAGGACCTGCAAGCCCGAGGGGGAAAATAAAGTAGCATCTGGACCCTGCACTGCGGGGAAACGCCACAGACGCAGAAATGCAAAGAAGTCGCAGTCGCAAGTTGCGTACCAAGAACAAGACTACGGCCGCGATTACTACCAAGAACAAGACTATGATGAGTACTACGAGGAACAAAACCGCGAACACTACCGACACTCAGGCCGCGAGTACTACGATGAACAAGGCTGTGAGTACTATCAACAACATCACCGCGAGTATAGACAACAAGGCCGCGAGTACTACGACGAACAAGGCCAAGAATACTACCAACAACAAGGCCAAGAATATTATCAAAAAGGCCGTGAATATTATCAACAACAAGGCCGCGAGTATAGACAACAAGGCCGCGAATACTATCAACAAGGCCGTGAGTATAGACAACAAAGCCGCGAATACTATCAACAAGGCCGTGAAGATAGACAACAAGGCCGCGAAGACTATCAACAAGGCCGCGAGTATAGACAACAAGGCCGCGAGTATAAACAAGGCCAACAAGGCCACGAGTACAGACAACACGGCCAGAGGAACAGCCAGCAGGGCCGCGGGAGCCACAATGAGGGCCAGGAGAGCCAGCAAAGCCGCGGCTCTTTGGAGGAACACTGAGGTGGATCACGTTGTCTGATCAAGATAACCTTGCGTGCCTTCAACACTTTGAAAGGAGAACCGTCAATATTTCAGACGTGTTTTCATCAAAACAATGAACAATTTTCGTCACTGTCTTCTTTAGTTTTCTATCATTACACTAAAATATAATACATGTATATAATTGATTCCCATAATTTTCTTTTATGATTATCTGTGTGAACTTTTGATATCTACTAGAATGTTGGCAAAGTTGGTTTTACAAGTGTGGAAATAAAGTTAACAAAAGAATAAGGTCAGGTTTTTCATTTGTTTTCTTTAATTAATAGTTTTAAGAATGATACAAGCTGATGTTGATGACCTTTTACTTTACTGCAAAATGTGGATTCTCACCAAATTGTATAAAGATTTATTACTATACTATATTTTATACTATATATACTATACTTTACTATATACATATACTATATTTTATACTCTACGCACAGGGCTAAGGTAAGTCAACTTGTGAATCTATCTAACGTCTTATATATTTTTTCTGTTTTCTGTTCATCTTACAATCAGAAGAGTTATGAGAAAAGTGCATTTAAATCTATAGCGTCTGTTGGCAGTATCACTTCCAGGGCTCGGATGGCAGGCCCTGCAGGTTCATTTTGAGGGCTGTAATGGTTAGCCCTTGCCCGTGGCGGCGCAATTATAACTTATTTTTATAGTGGCGCTGTGATTCGAGGCTCATGCCGCCCCCCTGTGACCTCCGATGCACTCGCCGCGTCAAATGTATACACGTAGAGTTAACGGGCAGCATGTCGCCGACTTTTCGGCTTCTCGCGTTTCGGGATCAATGTCGTGAATGTGTGACGCTTTAATTCCATGTGTAGCGTTACAAGTTCTGCCGTCGTCGTGGTGTTTATGAGTAATATATTAAAGATTTGTTATAATGATCAGAATCCTCTCCATACTCTTCTCATTATGGCTTTGTTGTGTGAGGCTTTACGAGATGGTAGTCCAGCGGGCACCCTCACTCCCGCCCCGCCAACCCGCGTCCAAGGCTTCCCTCCCACGCACTGAGGCGCCCTGGCATTCCCTCCCACGCACTGAGACGCCCCGACATTCCCTCCCACGCACTGTGACGCTCCAGCATTCCCTCCCACGCACTGAGACGCCCCGGCATTCCCTCCCACGCACTGAGACGCCCTGGCATTCCCTCCCACGCACTGAGACGCCCCGGCATTCCCTCCCACGCACTGAGACGCCCCGGCATTCCCTCCCACGCACTGAGACGCCCCGGCATTCCCTCCCACGCAAAGAGACGCCCCGGCATTCCCTCCCACGCACTGAGACGCCCCGGCGGCATTCCCTCCCACGCAAAGAGACGCCCCGGCATTCCCTCCCACGCACTGAGACACCCCGGCGGCATTCCCTCCCACGCACTGAGACGCCTTGGCATTCCCTCCCACGCACTGAAACGCCCTGGCATTCCCTCCCACGCATTGAGACGACGCCCTGGCATTCCCTCCCACGCACTGAGACGCCCCGGCATTCCCTCCCACGCACTGAGACGCCCCGGCATTCCCTCCCACGTACTGAAACGCCCCGGCATTCCCTCCCACGCACTGAGACGCCCTGGCATTCCCTCCCACACGCACTGAGACGCCCTGGCATTCCTCCCACGCACTGAGACGCCCCGGCATTCCCTCCCACGCAATGAGACGCCCCGGCATTCCCTCCCACGCACTGAGACGCCCCGGCGGCATTCCCTCCCACGCAAAGAGACTCCCCGGCATTCCCTCCCACGCACTGAGACGCCCCGGCGGCATTCCCTCCCACGCAAAGAGACGCCCCGGCATTCCCTCCCACGCACTGAGACAAACCCGGCGGCATTCCCCCCCACGCACTGAGACGCCTTGGCATTCCCTCCCACGCACTGAGACGCCCTGGGCATTCCCTCCCACGCATTGAGACGACGCCCTGGCATTCCCTCCCACGCACTGAGACGCCCCGGCATTCCCTCCCACGCACTGAGACGCCCCGGCATTCCCTCCCACGCACTGAGACGCCCCGGCATTCCCTCCCACGCACTGAGACGCCCTGGCATTCCCTCCCACGCCCCTGAGACGCCCTGGCATTTCCTCCCACGCACTGAGACGCCATGGCATTCCCTCCCACGCACTGAGACGCCCCGGCATTCCCTCCCACGCACTGAGACGCCCTGGCATTCCCTCCCACGCACTGAGACGCCCCGGCATTCCCTCCCACGCACTGAGACGCCCTGGCATTCCCTCCCACGCACTGAGACGCCCTGGCATTCCCTCCCACGCACTGAGACGCCCCGGCATTCCCTTCCACGCACTGAGACGCCCTGGCATTCCCCCCCACGCACTGAGACGCCCTGGCATTCCCTCCCACGCACTGAGATGCCCTGGCATTCCTCCCACGCACTGAGACGCCCTGGCATTCCCTCCCACGCACTGAGACGCCCCGGCATTCCCTCCCACGTACTGAAACGCCCCGGCATTCCCTCCCACGCACTGAGACGCCCTGGCATTCCCTCCCACGCACTGAGACGCCCTGGCATTCCCTCCCACGCACTGAGACGCCCTGGCATTCCCTCCCACGCACTGAGACGCCCCGGCATTCCCTCCCACGCACTGAGACGCCCTGGCATTCCCTCCCACGCACTGAGACGCCCCGGCATTCCCTCCCACGCACTGAGACGCCCTGGCATTCCCTCCCACGCACTGAGACGCCCTGGCATTCCCTCCCACGCACTGAGACGCCCCGGCATTCCCTTCCACGCACTGAGACGCCCTGGCATTCCCTCCCACGCACTGAGACGCCCTGGCATTCCCTCCCACGCACTGAGACGCCCTGGCATTCCCTCCCACGCACTGAGACGCCCCGGCATTCCCTCCCACGCACTGAGACGCCCTGGCATTCCCTCCCACGCACTGAGACGCCCCGGCATTCCCTCCCACGCACTGAGACGCCCCGGCATTCCCTCCCACGCACTGAGACGCCCCGGCATTCCCTCGCTACTGAAGCCTTTCTCCCAATTGCCTCAGTGGTTTTGACAGCAAATGTTAACGAATTTCAGCACGGTTGCATTAAGTGGTCTCCGCCTAATACTAATTTCCTTGTGTAGAAATATCTTTAGCTCAAGTTTGTTTTTGTTCGTGTTTGCAATGATAATTACTTTGTGACCTAAAATTACTATACCTCACAAGTAAGAAAGTTTTATCTGAAGTCCAAACTAACTCATTATATTTATCTTAGTAATAATAATTGTTGTAATAAGAGTAATAATAAAAATAGTATGAGGAGGAGGAGGAGGGCGAAAAAGAGATAACAAAAGAAGGCGTAGGAGGAGGAGAAGGAGGAGAGTGGGAAGAGAAGGATAAAAAGAAAAAGTTGATCAATAATAATAATAATAATAATAATAATAATAATAATAATAATAATAATAATAGCAATAACAATAATATTAAAATGATGATGATGATTGATGATGGACTATGGATATCAAGTTGAAAAAGTTACAACGTGTTAAAAACGAGATTAAGTGTGTTATAAGCGAGCGAGAGAGAGGGGAGAGAGAAGAGAGAGAGAGAGAGAAGAGAGAGAGAGAGAGAGAAGGAGAGAGAGAGAGAGAGAGAGAGAGAGAGGAGAGAGAGAGAGAAGAGAGAGAGAGAGAGAGAGAGAGAGAGAGAGAGAGAGAGAGAGAGAGAGAGAAAAGAGAGAGAGAGAGAGAGAGAGAGAGAGAGAGAGAGAGAGAGAGAGAGAGAGAGAGAGAGAGAGAGAGAGAGAGAGAGAGAGAGAGAGAAAAAAAAATCTAGCTCGACAGAGGGATAAAAACATGAACACACTTTACAGAAAGAAAAGATAACGACATCAAAGGAAAGGAGAAAATAAAAAGAAAACAAAATATGATGAAACGAACATTTGACAAAGAGGTAGTAAACAAAAAAAACAAAAAGATTCAGGAAATAAGAAAATAAATTAAAGCGAAAAAAAAATTGCATCAAAGAAAAGGAGATAAAAAAATATGGAAAAAGTGTGCGAGATGTGGAAGAGGAAGAGGAGGAGGAGGAGGAGGAGGAGGAGGAGGAGGAGGAGGAGGAGGAGGAGGAGGAGGAGGAGGAGGAGGATACAAAGGGAAAAACAACAGCAACAGCCCTACTGGGCCAAACGAGGCTGTCTGTGTGACTACTTTCTACCACTATAGTTTCTACATGTTAGAGGTAAAAGAATAGTAAAGTTGAAGGCTCCTCCCCACGCACCTCTCCCTCCGGCCGAGGCCAGCAGGAAAAAAAGTGAGAAAAATCACCATGCAGTATGGAAAAAAACTGCCATGGAATTTTATAGGAAAGATTGAAGGAGAGACAGACTCTAAACTAAAGCTAACGCTAAAAAAAAAAAAAAAAAAAAAGTTTACGTAGGGCCGAAGTAATCGAGTTGGGCAGTTGATGCTAAGTATTTATCTAGTTTGTTCTTAAACGCTTCAACCGTGTTACTATTAACTACTTGTGCTGGAAGAGAGTTCCATATATTGACAACTCTATTAAAGAAAAAGTGCTTTGCTTCATGTGGCCGAAATCGCTTACCAATGATCTTGTATCTATTACTACGAGTAGTGCTTGTCCGATCAATATTCAAATAGTCGTTTATATTAACATTGTCGAAGCCATGGAACATTTTCAATAATTCTATTAAGTCTCCTCGCAATCTACGTTTTGACAAACTGAACAAGTTAAGTTCCTTCAATCGCTCTTCGTATGACTTGTTTCGCAAGCGCGGAATCATTTTAGTAACTTTTCTTTGTACTCTCTCCAGTTTGATTATATCTTTTCTATAGTAGGGTGACCAAAACTGAACGCAATATTCAAGATGAGGACGTACGATCGCATTGAAAAGTGTTAGAATGACTTTTTCAGACTTATATTCGAAAGTTCTTCCTATGAAACCAGTTAATTTGTTAGCTCTCTTAACAACTTCTGAACATTGTTTACTGGGCTTGAGGTCGTTGCCTATAATAACCCTCAAGTCTTTTTCTTCGGTAATATTGGAAAGTTCCTGTCCGTCCATTGAGTAATTAATTTGATCGTTATTACTTCCTATATGCAAAACCTGACACTTATCGGTATTAAATTTCATCAGGAGGAGGAGGAAGAGGTCGTGGAGGTGGAGGTACATACATATTCTTCATAAAATTGACAAATTTTTGGTTATTGTAAATCTTAAAATTAACAAAGTGTAATCAGGAGGAAGCTGATAACACGTATTGTCATCCACATTGTTAATTTTAAGATTTACAATAACCAAAAATTAGTAAATTTATGAAGAATATGTATGTAAATATGCTTGAATATGAATATGCTTGACAAGCACGTCTATTAACAATTGATGTTATCCTTTCAAGGGCTCGGAGTGTACTAACTTTCCGTGAGTGGCGAGACCCCCGCTACCAATACCTATGCCACGTGTATCATGTCAGGTGGCCTAGAATCTAATGGGCGGCGGCCAATGACCGCGCTGCAAACCAAGGTGCTAATTATTTAAGTGCAATGCTTATTAACCACTGGGAATATTAATTTATCCTATCCCAGTACTAATCATTTACTTAAATTACCTTAATTATTACCCATTACCATTATAATTATATATATATACATCCCTATACACCCCTATCACGAGCGGAAAATACTTCACTCACAAGGGGGGGGGGGGAAACAAAACCACCACTCTACCAATTATGAGAGGGTGGTTTATGGATAATTTCCACACCAACCATAAAAACCTATTAACACCACCACCACCACCACCACCACCACCATCACCACCACCACCACAAGAAAGGTTCAATTGCTTCTTTAGCTTCGCATTTTCATTAATTAAACTAAACCCCTTTTATTACGCCTTACCTTCTCCCCCTACCCCCTCTCTCTCTCTATCTATCTCTCTCTCTTGACACGTAACAATCTCAAACGAAGCATGACAACACATTGAACAGGTGGTTTAATGCTTCACGAAGTTGTTCATTTACAAACTTTCTCTCTCTCTCTCTCACCTCATCTAACTCTTCTCTCTCATCTCTCTCTTCCTCTCTCTCTCTCTCTCTCTCCTCTCTCTCTCTCTCTCTCTCTCTCTCTCTCTCTCTCTCTCTCTCTCTCTCTCTCTCAGCAAACAAATAATAAGGTCGACAAGTGCATAACAACCTAAGCAATAAACACAAATATTACACCCGCACAAAACACACGACACGATCACACACGCGTCTGTCTGTAGGTAAGGTTGGTAGCCCTCCCTCGCCCCCTCCCCCTTCCCTCCCTTCCCTCACCCCCTCCCTACTTCTCTTTCCCCGTCTCCTCCACAACCCCCACTTCTATCCCTTCCTCCCCACTTGTTTCTCCACCTGTCCTTCCGCTCTCCCTCCCTCTCGTCCACCTGTTCCTCCACTCTCCCACTTCCTTTCCTCCCCCTCTCCCATCTGTCCCACCATTCCCTCCGCTCTCTCTCTTTTCCTCCCTCCCTCCTTCCCCACTACACCTGCCGCTCTCCCTCCTGCACTCCCTCCCTCCCGAGCCTCCACCTCTCTCTCCACTCTTCCACTTTCCTCCCTTCCATCACCCTTTCCTTCCCTTGATTCATCCTGTCATCAATCCATCAATCATGTCAAAGATAACAAATGATAAAGCAAGTCAAGAAGACAACATAGAGTGGCTAGGAAAGACAGAAGGTGAGATAGAATAACGTGGAGATGACACATAAAAGCGGGATATTACATAGAAGGAAATAGAAGGAAATAGAAGGAAATAAAATACAAAAAAGTACATTGTTTATATCTTCCTGTGTAAACAACTTAATTCTCACAAGGAAGCAGCTCCAAAAATGCTCAAAATATATTCGCTAGGCCCTCAAAAATATCCATAACATGATCATTAATGGATACTGTTAAAAATAAAGGAAGAAAAAGAAAGCAATATGAAAGAAACGAAGGATAAAGGGGAATAATATGGAGGAGAAAAAATACATGTAATAATTTTCAGAGTAAAGTTATGAAAACATTGCTAACACTATATGCATTCAAATACTCGACGCTACCAAGATCTACTCACTGACTCGACCTCTGACACACACACACACACGCGCGCGCCCATTCATAAGCCATAACGGAGCCGTGTGACGCTAATCTTTACAGCCACACTTATCACCTGGCATCGAACACCCACACCTGTCCAGCCTCACCCACAGTGACGTGCAGGCACCCAACACTCACCCGAACCACTGCTGACGGAGGCACGCACGGGGGACCGACGATAAACACTAATATTACACCAGCAAACACACGACTTGTCACTAACACTCACGCATCTGTCTGTCTGTCTGTAAGGTTGGTAGCCCGCCCTCCCTCCCTCCCTCCCTCCTTCTCCACCTCCTTCTCCTGCCCCTCCACTTCCCTCCCTCCCTCCCTCCACTTCCTTCCCTCCCTGCACTCCTCCCAAGCCTCCACCTCTCTCTCTCCCTTCATCCCTCCCTCCGCTCTCCCTCCACTTTCCTCCCTTCTCTCCCCACCTGCCCCTCCACAACCCTATTTCCCTCCCTCCTCTGCTTCCTACACCTCTCTCTCTCTCTCTCTCTCTCTCTCTCTCTCTCTCTTCTCTCTCTCTCTCTCTCTCTCTCTCTCTCTCTCTCTCTCTCTTCCCTTACCACACACACTTAAATATAAATAAATAAGTGATTACATATAATACCTCTTCATCATTAAATACAAATAACTGCAAAACTAGGATAAAAAAAAAGAAGTTGGTGAATAAACTTGATGACTTTCATTTAGTGGGAAAAGTGGGGTTATTGATTGACAAAGCTCATAAATGAACTCTAAAACACATTTATGCATATTTTCATTCCATGTTGAATTCTTATGAAATACTCGGCTTGAAAAACGGAGTATTAGTCATGAAGATGTTTTCAGATGTTCGTGAAAGTGAAAAGTAAAGGAGGTAACGATTTTTCTCAGCTCATCCTTACCAGCCAGCTCAACATTTTACTCTATGTTGTTAGCCAACACTTCGCTAGTGAAATCATTGTCTGCATTACTTTCCACTTTAGTGAATCTTTATATTGAATTGAAAATCTGTATTACTTATCACATTCCTTTTATGTCTCCTCTCCCTTCATCTTCCCGCCCACTTTCCTTCCTCCAGTACTTTCTCTCTCAATTTCTTTTTCTTTCCTTACTTATCTCCCAACATCACTTACTTTTACCACTTAAATCTACCTTTTTCCTCCCTCCCTTCCCTCCCTTCCTTGCCTTGCTCCTTATTCCCTGACAATACAAATGATTTTAGACAATGATTTCACTAGCAATGTGTTGGCAAACTACATATAGCAAAGTGTTGGCGCTCTGCCTAGTAAGGATCAGCTAGGCACGCTAATAAATATGCTGAGCCACTTAACACCTAAACTTACAATAATCATAACCTTCCTTACTTTTCACTTTCATGAAAATCTGAAAACATCTTCAGGACTAGAATTCCATCTTTCAGGCCGAGTACTTCATCATCAAAATTCAACAGGGAATAAAAATACGCATAAATGTCTTTTAAAGTTCATTTACTTACATAAGTTCATGTTATCTTGTTTCATATTAAATTTTGTGGTTATGAGCTTTGTGAATTAACAACCTGACTAATGTTGACCCAAAGATAAAAAATTTCGAGACAGACCTAAGCTATGGAGAAAAATAAAGTACAAAAAAGTTAAATCAAATAAAAAAAAAAATAAAGTAAAAAAATTAAGAGAAAAAAAGTCTACCACTGTTTTTGTTGATGATGTGGTTAATGTTGCTACTAATCATATCAACCATCATCATCATCATCATTATCAATCATCATAATCATCTTTGCATTCTACTATTTTCTTCCTCCGCCACACTAAAACATTCTCGGCCTGTTATTTGCGCCGCATAAGTCACCCGTAAGTCACATTTAAGTCATCAGTCATCACGGTTCATCAAGACACGTGCCTGTCTGACCGTGTCCTCAGCCATCACACAACACCCACTGAACACTAATGCCCGCCACTCCATTACCGGGGTTTTATTGACGCCATTATCACTCCATTCCTCCAAATTCATCACACAAACGGCTACTAATAACCTCACCTCTACTGCCCTTATCCTGGCGCCTTATAACAAATCTCCTTCACTCACTGCTCCTACTTCAAAGGCATAGGTTAGAACAGATCACATTTATATTACTACTACTACCACTACTATTACTCTTGTGCGACGACTAACTACTTCTACTACTACTACTACTACTACTACTGCTATTGCTGCCTTCACTTCTACTACCACCGCAAATATTACTTTAGTGCGACTACTACTACTACTACTTACTACTACTACTACTACTACTTCTGCTGCCACCACCTCTACTACCACTACTACTATTACTCTAGTGCGACTACCAACTACTACTAATACTATTGCTGCTTTTACTTTGACCACTTTAACTATTATTACTACTATAAAATTACTACTACTACTAGGATTACAGTTACCACTATAGCAAGACCTGTCACTTCGTCGATGAAATTACACAAATCAAAGAACAGTGTTGGAAAAAGACAAGAGAGACGAGGTTGAGGCCATGTTTCAACGTTCAATCTTTTCAACAACCTTATTATCTCGCATTTAAGCCAAACAGGACCGCATTGTTAAATATAAATAACCACATCGCTGCGGTCAGCACAATTTGTTAAACGATAGGATAAGAATAATTGTATATTCAACACATTGCAGAAAAAACCCCATATATTCGTCATCTAAAAAAAATTAAAAAATTGAATGGTGTAAATCAATAGTTTTTATATTTTTTCATACAATCTTTGCTATTCTTTAAGACGTTGCAACATATCATTCTCTGATTTTATAGTACCCTAGAAATGCACTCCCTCCTGCATTCCCGGCATGTAAGTCTTGTTTCCATGGTTAAGGCTGATGTCTTGCTGGTGATGGAAAGCAGCGGTGCCCCGTGCGACCACAGACACACCCATAGATCGGCATCCATGAGCTATACACTCCCCATCAGGAGGGTGACAGCTGGGGATCGCGAGTCCATCACGTATTCAAAACCTTAGTGATTAAAACACGCATACATGATCCATTGATTCCCCATTCATGCGCTGCCTACCTGATTATCATATTTCGTGAGTGGGTATGTGTACGTATGTGTATGTGTGTGTGTGTGTGTGTGTGGTGTGTGTGTGTGTGTGTGTGTGTGTGTGTGTGTGTATCATTAATTCACCCATGGTCTTTCCACGCGAGTCGGACTCGCGATCGCCAGTTTCACCCTCCCGGAGCGAGCTTTGGAGTTCATTATTACCGATCTTTGGGTAATGATGGGACCTCACACACCACACCCCCCATCCCCTTGCTCAAGAGGGAGAATAACAGCTCGAATTTGTCGGTGGAAAATACCCGGGAGCAATGAGGATTCGAACCGGCTAACCACAGAATGGTAGACCAACGCTCTATCCAGTTGACCATCGGGACGATGTGTGTGTGCGTGCGTGTGTGTGTGTGTATGTGTATATGTATGTGTGTGTGTGTGTGTGTGTGTATGTTGTTGTTGGTTTTTTTTTTTTTTTTTTTTTACATTTGTGCCTATAGCGCCTGTAGGCAGTGGTGACCCAGGGCTTCGGATGGTAGGCTCTGGAGGTTCACTTGAGGATCTGATGGTTGGCCCTCGCCCGTGGTGGCGCAGGCAGGATTCTTATAGTGACGCCTGTGATTAGAGGCTCATGCCACCCCCCTGTGTCCTCCGATGCACACGCAATCGAAGGTAGAGTTGATGGGCAGGGCATGTGGGTGTTCTTAGGCCACTCGACGGAGCAGAAAGGTTTTGGTTTTCTTCGGGGATCGAACTCGGGTCACCGAGAACGCCAGTCGGAGACACTAACCACTCCGCTACCGCCTCCCCCGTGTGTGTGTGTGTGTGTGTGTGTGTGTGTGTGTGTGTGTGTGTGTGTGTGTGTGTGTGTGTGTGTGTGTATGTATGTGTGTGTGTGTGTCTGTGGTGTGTGTGATATATTTGTTTATTCATTCATCATAATACAACCGGCGGTGTGATTAGCGTGGTGGCTCACATGCAAAAGCTCTGGGATTCACATTTACGTTTATGCGGATCGTCTCTTTAAGCATTAATTCCACTGTTCACTCATCACCCCCCCCAAAAAAAAAAAAATATATAACATTAAAAAAAAACTCCGGATATGAATGTTAATGTATGTGTAATTGCAATGTGAGCGTGGAATGAACCCAGGACCACAGTGGCCCGTCACGCTCTAAACCATTGAGCCACGTGGACAGTGTGTGTGTGTGTGTGTGTGTGTGTGTGTGTGTGTGTGTGTGTGTGGGTGGGTGGGTGGGTGGGTGGGTGGGTGGGTGGGTGGGGGGGTGGGTGGGTGGGTGGTGGGTGGGTGGTGGGTGGGGGGGGATGGTGGGTGGGTGGGTGGGTGGGTGGGGTGTGTTTTGTGTGTGTGTGTGTGTGTGTCTGTGTGTGTGTGTGTGTGTGTGTGTGTGTGTGTGTGTGTGTGTGTGTGTGTGTGTGTGTGTCCATGACTGACTGACATACATGCAGAGAAATCGAGCGAGAAGAAACTTATGCTTATTATCATTATTAGACATGGCACAAGTCTTCGATTCGATATTATTATTACACAGGTTGCGAGCTGAGGAGCCTTCTTTATTCCTGAGCAGTCCAAATAAAGGCATAATAATAATAAATAATAATAATAATAATAATAATAATAATAATAATAATAATAATAATCATAACAATAATAATCTTTAAAAAATATCAATAGTAGTAACAAAAATAACAACAATAATAATGATGATAAATAATAATATCAATAGTAATAATAATAATAATAACAATACATATACTACTAATACAATTGAAAAATAAATCATAATAATACGAACAGAAAATTATAACAATTTAAAAAATTAATCAAAATACAATAATTATTACAATACATTATTAACAATAATTATTGGCATCATTATTATCATCATCATCTTCAATAATATTGCTCTTAGTACCGCTCCATTACAATGATCATTGACATCATCACTGGTATAGCTACACATAGATTATTTTTATTATCATCATTATTTTTTTAATTATCATTATTAACGGTATCATTATGATCATTCTGATTAACATCATTGTCATTACCATCTATAGCAATAATATTCTTAATATCACCAGTATCATCATTATCCACGCCATCACCATCAACACTCGTACACTGGCCGCGTGGTGCAGCGGTAAAGACCTGTGGTGGGCCCCTTGACGCGCGTGGGTTCGAGCCCCGTTCATGGCTCCAGATGTTTCCTTGGACACGCGGGCACTACTGTCCCCCTCGAGGAAAGGATTGGTGTGTGTGGTCTGCGAGGTCCCAGATTGACCCAAGGATCTGTTTCTATTAGCTCAAAGGTCTTTCCAAGAGGATAACAAGTGGTAGTCGCGTGTCCAGCGCGTGAATTACACACAGATGGAGACAGGTGAGGCTCCCAGTACTCACCTCCCTTACCTCCCCCTCCCCTTCCCCTCTCCCTCCACCCCCTCCCCTGCCTCGCCTCCCTACCGCTTGTTTCTCTACCAATGGTTTAAAACTATGCTAACAAAACATACAAATTCAAAATCAAACCATCATTTCATTATATAAGAAAAACTAAAAAATAAACACACATACACACACACACACAAGTAGGGTGGTATCCAGGATCGCTTTGGAAATAGATATTCTATTTTTCTAGATATATTCCGTAATGCCGCGGCGATTAAGAGTTGAGTGTGGCCAAGGGACGCGCTGATTGTGTGTGTGTGTGTGTGTGTGTGTGTGTGTGGTGTGTGTGTGTGTGTGTGTGTGTGTGTACTGTGTGTGTGTGTGTGTGTACTGTGTGGTGTGTGTGTGTGTGTGTGTGTGTGTGTGTGTGTGTGTGTGTGTGTGTGTACTGTGTGTGTGTGTGTGTGTGTGTGTGTGTGTGTGTGTGTGTGTGTGTGTGTGTGTGTGTGTGTGTGTGTGTGTGTGTGTGTGTGTGTGTGTGTGTGTGTGCGATAATGTAATATTTTGGCTTTCATGCCGTGGCATGCATTTACATGTAATGAAGTGAGCACACAGGTACATACAGGACGGCACAAGGACAAGGCCGGAGGAACACGAGGAGGACAAGAACATAAGAACATGAGAACATAATTAAGGAAGCTACAAGAGGCCGCGAGACCTACACGAGGTAGTTCCTGTTACTTAACACTACCTACCTCCACCTTTCATCCCCATCCATGAAACTGTCTTGCCTCCTTTTAAAACTCCCTATTGACTCCGCGCTAACTACCTGATGGCTGAGTCCATTCCAATCATTCACCACCCTATTTGTGAACCAGTTTCTCCCTATTTCTTTCTTTAATCTACGTTTTTCCAGTTTGAATCCAACAACAGACGAGGAGGGCGAGGACGAGCACTAAGGCGAGGACGAGCACTAAGGCGAGGACGAGCACTAAGGCGAGGACGAGCACTAAGGCGAGGACGAGCACTAAGGCGAGGACGAACACTAAGACGAGGACGAGCACTAAGGCGAGGACGAGCACTAAGGCGAGGACGAACACTATATGGCAAGGACGAACACTAAGGCGAGGACGAGCACTAAGGCGAGAAAACGAGACAATAAGGCAAAAAAACCAAAGGCAACGACACTAAGGCGAGGACGAGCATAAAGGGGAGGAGGCACTAAGGCGAGGGAGCATAAGGCGAGGACGCACTTAACGAGGGGCCAAGGGGGGACGAAAAACAACCCCAAAAAAAATGGGGGGGGGAACCCAAGGCCGAGGACGAAAAAAACAANAAAAAACTACAAATTCAAAATCAAACCATCATTTCATATATAAGAAAAACTGAAAAATAAACACACACACACACACAAGTAGGGTGGTATCCAGGATCGCTTTGGAAATAGTTATTCTATTTTTCTAGATATATTCCGTAATGCCGCGGCGATTAAGAGTTGGGTGTGGCCAAGGGACGCGCTGATTGGCTGTCATCACACACACACACACACGCTCATTGGCTGCTGTCATTGCGAGGGGGAGAGTGAGCGCCAATCTCTCTCTCTCTCTCTCTCTCTCTCTCTCTCTCTCTCTCTCTCTCTCTCTCTCCTCTCTCTCTCTCTCTCTCTCTCTCTCCTCTCTCTCTCCCCCCCCCCCCGTCCACCTGTTGGCCGACATGCATTCAAAGCCGGTGTTTTGCGGCGGTGTCAAGGCCTATCTGGGCTTGTATCTAAAAGGCAATACAGCCAACGGCGTGTATTCGGGAACATTTTATTGGCCATTTAACCCGACAAAACATCCTCCCTGCTGATGCCACGATAATAAAATGAAAAAAACCCGGGATAAAAAAACCATATCGTCTCTCCTGATGATAGAACAAAAATAAAAGTCGGGGAAAAAAGATCTCACCAATATTACATTTTTCGCCGGTACATTTTTTTTCTTCATTTATTTCCATCTATTACAGTTTGACAAGAAGAAAAACCAAAAACAGACAAACAAGGGATAGAAACATAAAATAAAGATAATAAAAATGGGTACAGTTTCCCGGATCGCATATTTTGTGGCGTCACGAGGGTTTAAAAAGACCCATCAAGTGGTAATGAATTGTCCATCGTGTTTATATTGATGTAGGGGCTTGGAATTAATGACGCGCGCACACACACACGCACACACACACACCACAGTCATAAACACACACACAAACACACACACACACACACACAGTCACAAACACACACACACACACACTCACACATACACACACGCACACACACACTCGTTACTAGGCGTCAAAACTATGAAGCAATCAGGTCAGTCTTCTCTCTCTCTCTCTCTCTTTCTCTTCTCTCTCTCTCTCTCTCTCCTCTCTCTCTCTCTTCTCTCTCTCTCTCTCTCGTCTCTCTCTCCTCTCTCTCTATCTCTCTATCTCTCTCTCTCTCTCTCTCTCTCTCTCTCTCACACACACACACACACACACACACACACACACACACACACACACACACACACACACACACACACACACACACACACACACACACACACACACATTTTCAGCACCCATCCATACAATCCGTTCTCACCCAATAGAAGACACCCACCCATTACATAACCACAAGATCCTCCCCCTCCGTTAGCCACACATCCTACAACAATAACAACAATAACATCCTTAACCCACCAAGCTCCAGGTTAGTAGTAGTAGTAGTAGTTAGTAGTAGTAGTAGTAGTAGTAGTAGTAGTAGTAGTAGTAGTAGTAGTAAGCACCTCCTGGTCAATATTCTCATATAGTGTTAAGGAACGAAGCGCGAACTCCTCCATGAAACACACTTCTCAGTTTCCAAAAAGCAGACGATGTCATTCTGTCCGACGGCTCGTGAAAAGGGGAGAGAAGGTAATTCACGCGGGGAGAGGAGGAAGAAGCGGTAAGAAATTAATGTAACACGGAAAAAGAGAGAGAGAGAGAGAGAGAGAGAGAGAGAGAGAGAGAGAGAGAGAGAGAGAGAGAGAGAGAGAGAGGACGAGGAAGGAAAAACTCACGTCCCCTGGCTAAGATTTGCAGCGATACAAATCCTATTCTATTGTGGCGTGTGTGGCAAGGGACGAGTCGGGCCATTTTTAGATCTTTTGTGATACAGTGAACATGTGGAAGCGAGGCGATGAGGGAGAAATACTGGGCTGATAGAAACACCGTGATATTCTGCTTCTTAGTGTGCTACCGGGGGGTGGGGGGGGAGGAGAGAAGAGATGGAGAGAGAGAGAAGAGAGAGACAGCAGAATGTGAGGAGAGAGAGATGAGAGAGAGAGAGAGAGAGAGGAGAGAGAGAGAGAGAGAGAGAGAGACGAGAAGAGAAGAGAAGGGAGAGAGAGAGATGTATAGAGGAGAGAGAGAGAGAGAGACGAGAGAGATGAGAAAAAAAAAAATCACATATATATTTATATGATATCAAAGAAGGAATGCAGGCAGCGTTTCTGAAAAAAAAAAAAGACTAAAATAAAATGTTTATATAGTTTAAGACAGGCAAAGTAGGTGTGCGTCGAAGCACAACTTTGAATTCTACATAACAACAAACTAAAACATATAAACGAATACATAAGAACATTTGAAAAAATCGCGAGCAGGAAATGAAATAAAACAGACGAGATGAGAGAGAAACGGACAGACTAAATTATAAAAGAGCAATGAAAAAAACAAAACAGAGAAAACTATAAACAAAGAACAAGAGGTAAAAAACATAAAAACAAGGAGTAAGGCAATGGAAAAAAAAATTCCAAAAACAATATACTGTGTGCCCACTGAAAGATGAGAAATGTAAGATGCTCAAAAAATAAATACATAAAAAAAGTGAGATTGATAAACAAAAATGAGCTGAACATAATAAAAAAAAAGTGAGATGATAATGATTTTTAAAAAAGTGAGATGATAATTATTTAAAAAGTGAGCGATGATAATTATTTAAAAAAGTGAGATGATAAATTATAAAAAAGTGAGAGATAATAATCAAAGAGTGAGATGAATAAGAAAAAAGGAGAAGATAATAAATAAGTTTGATAATAATAAAGGAGAGGAAGTAGGAGAAGAAATAGCCCCATAAATACCCGGACACCCCAGACAGGGGCCGTGACCTGTACACCATTAATTACAGCAAGAAACCCCTTAACTCAGGCAAGTGTTGGCTTAGCGGGAGGAGGTCAACGAAGGTCAGGTCCACTGGTCTGTGGATGGAAGAATTGATAACATAACCTAATCTATCAATAAGAGGACCATTAAATTACAACCACCATCACCAACCACCACCACCAGCTAGTAACACCACACCACCACCACCACCACCACCACCACCATCACCATAACCACCACCACACCAGTAGCACACACACCAACACCACACACCACCACCACCACCACTACCATCCTCACAAACACAATCACCATCACCACCACACCACCATTGCACCACCACCACCTCACCAACACCACCACCACCACCACCATTAGCACCACCACCACACCACACCACCCACCATCACCATCACACAACCACCACCATTAGCAACACCACCACACATCACCACCACCCCACCACCACCACTACCATCCTCACAACACCATCACCACAAACCACCACCCACACCACCAGCACCATCATCCCAAATACCCCTACACCATCACCACCAACCACACCACCACAATCATCCACAACCACACACGACACCACCACCATTCATCCGCAACCACACCACCACCACCACCACCTCATCACAACCACCATCACCACAAACCATCACCACTATCACCACCACCACTACCATCACCACCATTACACCACCCTACACCACCAACCCTCACCACCATTACCACTCACCACTATCACCACAACCACCACCCTCACCACACCAACACCCACTACCACCACCACCACCACCACCATCACCCCCCCACTACACTACCATCACCATCACCACCATACCACCACCATCACCACCACCACTACACCACCACACCACCATCACCATACCACACCACCACCAACACCACCACCAACCACTATTACCCCCACCATCACTACCACATAACCCACCAACCACCACCACCACACCACCACCATCACCACACCACCCCACCACCATTACCACAATTTACCATCACTAACACCATAACCCCCACCACCACCATCACACCACCACCAACACCACCATCACCACCATTAATCAGCATCACCACAACCATCGCCACACCACCATCGCCACCACCCACCATCACCACCACCACCACCAAAACCCCCACCACTACAAGACAAAGTTACAAAAAAAATGGAAAAAAAAAACCACCGGTCACCATCACTACCAACAATTAACAACAAAAACAAACAACACAAACCAACTTATCATACGTTTTCCTTCCCAATGTTTAGATATAAGTAGGTAGGCAAACACACAGAGAGAGAGAGAGAGAGGAGAGAGAGGGGAGGGAGAGACGAGAGAGAGAGAGAGGAGAGAGAGAGAGAGGAGGGGGGGGGGGGGAGTATCTGATAACACGTAAGGAGACAAGTAAAACCCTCGCCCATCACAGATACGATTCGGTTGTATTCCGTTGTGTTATGGTTACCGCGTCTGATATCATGTTGAGGAGAAGGGGAGGAGGAGGAGAGGAGGAGGAGGAGGAGGAGGAGGAGGAGGGAGGGGGAGGAGGGGGGAGGAGGAGGAGGAGGAGGGGGTAGGAGGAGGAGAGGAGAGGGGGGAGGGGAGGGGGGGGAGGAGGAGGAGGAGGAGGAGGAAGGAGGAGAAGGAGTAAGACTGGAAGGCGGGGAAAGACGGAAGGATGAGGACAAGGATGACGATAACGAGTAGAAAAGGGGCAGAGATGGAGAGGACAAAATAACATATGCATAATGGTAATGATAATAATGATGTGATAACAACCAATGATACTGATAGAAATCTACAATAAATTCACGACTGTCCGTCTGTCTGTCCCGTACAGCTAAGGCTCCACCATTTAGGTCCCATCTTTCAACCAAACTTTAGGCAAGTCAATGCCATCCCTCAGGATGGTTATAAGGCAGGTTATTCAATGTTCATTAGTTTAATAGGAGCTCTAAGCTTTTTCTGATAAGGGTAACAGTTGGTGATCGCGTTTCAGCTCGTGGGCAAAGTCTGTAGGGAATAACACACATCACCACACAAACACACACACACGCACACGCACACGCAACAAACAACACGCACACAAACACACACAACAATACGACACACACACAAACACCACACACAAATTACAAAACCACATACAATACACACCACACACACAACACACACACACACACACACACACACACAAACACATACACACATATACACACACACACCCACAAAAACAACATACACAACATTACACACACATTACAGCACACACACACACACACACAAACACATACACCAATATACACAACATATCACACACACACACAAACACAATACACACACATACAACCCCACACACAAACACACACACACACACACACACACACACACAAACACATACACATACACATATACACACAACATACACACACACACACACACAAACACATACACAACATACAAATGTTACGTTACAAAAAACAGGTCATATCTAGAATATGCTTACTTCACTAAAATTGGCTAATGGTACACAAATTACAATGGAATTACGTTCTGGGCCTCATGGGGTTAATAGCGAATATTAATGACTTTTTAAAAATACAACAGCACTAAGGTTAATTTGACACATGAGTCTTGGATCGAGGAAAATATATATATATATATATATAAACCACAAATAAACCGAAAAATCTTAGCTGAACAAAAATATATAAACTTTAAAGAAACCAATAAATCTCAGCTTAACACTAGAGTCAGGAAGGATTTGAGGTGATTGGAAACCTTCAGTCAACGGTAACTCGGTAAGTCATCGTGTTGGAAGGTCACCTGGCAAAGGTCGACAGGGGACCTTTATTGGCCCACCTGTTGGTCAATTGGGGTGTTTTAAAATGTGGCAATATATTCTTTCCTAAGCCCAGTCTTGCTTCAATGGTTGTGTTTGTTTGTTTGTTTGTTTGTTTGGCTCTTTGTCTGTCTGTCTTTTCGTCAGTGTAGCGTCGTCTGTACCAAGATTAATAGACATACTATCTATCTATCTATCTATCTATATATCTATATCTATCTATCTAACTATCTATCTTTAATAGTCTATAGATCTTGGTTTGTACCACCTTTATTGATACCTGAAGCGGGTTTTTTTCTGTACGAACAGTATGTGTGTATATGTGTGGTCAGTCTTGATCTGAACTGAACCACCTTAATCGGAAATTCTAAATAATCATGAACACTGATATATTATTGCAACATTCACCACACTATCCACCCACACGCCCACACCCTCTCCACACACACACATATACACACAGACATCCCCCACCCCTCCCCCACACCCCAACACAGACAACACCAAACCCCCCACACCTCCACACTCCAACACAGACAACACCACAACCCACCACACCCCAACACAGACAACACCCCACACAAACACACCCCCATCCCTCCACACCCCAACACAGACACCCCCCACTCCACCACATCCCAACACAGACACCCCCCCACTCCACCACACCCCAACACAGACACCCTCCCACTCCACCACACCCCAACACAGACAACACCACAACCCCCACACAGACACCCCCCACCCTTCTACAGACACCCCACCCCAACACATACACCCCCACCCCTCCACACCCCAACACAGTTTGTCAAGGCCAAGGGAATAGTATCTCTTCCTTGGCGATGGTGTTTGTCAAGGCCAAGGGAATAGTATCTCTTCCTTGGCGATGGTGTGTGTTGTGTGCTAACGTATCGGCAAAGAAATATTCCCCGATGACGCTCACCAAATCACACCAACAAGTATTCATATTGATGTAATAGTTTACTTGATAGGAAGGAAATCATGTCAGTGTTATATAAATGTTTGACCTTCATTGTGTCGCCATACATTACGATCACAATAACTTCCATAATAAAAGTACCGCACAAATCACTGCCAGTAATTATATGATGTAACATAACAAAGTACTCGTGTTATTGCGTCTAGCCTGCCTTGGTATTAATGTGTAGAGTACAAGTCATGATTTATATTTATTTAACCCAAAGAAAACTTGTATTACTGTAAAAGAACTTCATGCTTTATCTAGTTCCTGACAAAATATTGAGTATAATAATCTTATACTATACTATGTTGACTTATAATTAATTATCTCTTCCAGAAGTTTCTTCAGCAGCATATTTCTCAGGTTCAGCAAGGTGGGAAGAAAGGAATGTCTTATTATCTCATTCATTTGTTTAACCCCTTGAGGCCCAGAACGTAATTTTCATTGTAATTTGAGTACCATTAGACGATTTTTAGTTAATATAGGCAATATATTATAGATGTGACCTGTTTACTATCCTTTTCGACTGCCAAAAAATTTAGTATATTCAGTTACTTTTCGTAATTTTATGGCTCGACAAACATTTTTTTTACAGCAAAGGAAAAATCTGGGTGTGAAGAGGCTAAACAAACCAATCACTTCATCTACACAAGCTTCCTGCCGCCAATACCCGCGCGGTGGTGAGGTGGTCGCGATGCCTCCACCTGACGGGCCAATCAGGGAACCTCAGGGTGGGGCGGGGGAGGGGCACGGGGCGGTGACTGGCCTGGCACTGAGGTCAAGGGGCGTGACCCATACCACCCGCTACCGTGCCTTTGTGAGTCTCTGCGTGAGTGACCGAGAGTCCTGCTTCCACTCTCCTACAGTCCTTCACAGCGTCAGTACTCAGTGAAGGTCTAACACGCCCGTCCTCCTAGCCTGTTATCCTGGCAGTACCGATGGACCAGCTCACCACCATGGCGCCTCACCCGCCCGCCGCCCTCCCGCTGCTGACCAAGACCCAGGAGGAGGAGTCGCCCAGCCTGACGCAGACACCAGACGCCCCACCGGTACCACAGGGCGTGACGTCACCCGACTACAAACTAGGGTCGAAGAGATTCCGAAGAGGTCACTTTCAGAGTCCCAGCATGCACAACTTCGCCTTTATCGAGGAGGACCTGAGGGCGTCGCGGCGTGCCCTGTTCACCACGCCAGCGCGGGGCATGAGGGACTGGGGCACCGTGCGGGAGTCGCGGCAGCCCCGGAAAAGGTTGATGAAGACAGACACCGAGGCCTCTCCCAGCAAGCGTTCCTGTGTGACTCTACACTTCACTGTCCCTGCCCCTGCCCCCGCCCCCGACCCCGCCCCCGCCACGCCCCAGCAGGTCCAGGCAGTCCCTTCAGCACCATCAGGAGCCTTGCCAGCACCCAGGACGCGAAGACACCGCGTGGGGATGAGGGGCGCGTGCCGATCCCTGGCCAGCCGGGACAGCATGACCCACCTCCTGCCCTACGTGCCCGCCACGCGCTCGCCCTCGGCCCGCAGGCTGTCTAAGGACCTCTCACCAGATGCCCCGCAGAGGAGAAAGGACGGATGTCTACCCTGGGGCAGCGGTTGTCTTCCCTGTGGGACTGGTGGGTGGGTGCAGACAAGCGCAAGATGAAGGATACTGCGTCCCAGCCCGCCGCCTCCACGCCCTCGCCCTGCACGCCCGCCGAGCCGCAGCTGCTGTCCAGCTTCCTCCGCTGTGCCAGAGTTACATCGTGCTGAGCCGTGCTGTGCTTTGTGATGCCGAGTCGTGCTGTGCCTTGTGATGCTGAGCCGTGCTGTGCCTTGTGATGCTGTGTCGTGATGGAGCTCAGTGAATGTGTTACTGATTGTGTGATGACATTAGTATTATAACTTTATTATTTTGCTGTAAGATATTTTGATGAAGTGACCATAGTAATAACTATTAAGGTGTTTCGCTGTGTTTTCCAACCCTTTCAGCCGCTAAGCTGACAACATTTATCCTTAATAAGTGCTTAATAATAAATGCTTCTACTGCACATAGGTTTTATTCAAGATGGTATGAAACGGACATGAAGTGGAAATACGCTGACTTTGGTAATATGTTTATGAGTTAAGAAAATTGAAATAAAAAATAAAATAATATTCTAATATGAGTTATCTGAGTAATTTAATACAAAGGTAATTACGGAAACATCATAAGTGTTTTTTGTGTAGGTTCGCATCACCTGGTCATTGTGGTCATATTCCTTCTACCTGAGTAGATAGGTCATCAAAAGTGTGTCAGGTCAGGTCAGGGATTGTCGGGCGGGGTGAGTTAAATGACAGGGGAAGCATAATATAAGGCTGCTTGACGTTATCAGAGACATAAGATTGTTTTTCAGTTACCATCTGGAAATAAGAAAAAATTTATCCCCTATAGTATTTCGTCATATCATAAGAGTGAAAAAAATAATAATAACCTAGAAGTTACTATGCCTTCACCCACGACCACTTTGAGCATTGTTCTAACCTTTTCCCTCCAGCATTCTCTGCCTTCTCCTTGCCTCCCTTCCTCATTCCTCCTTCTCTACTTGCCACCTCCTTATCCGCCCTCCCCGCATACCTCCCTCATTCAGGGTGGGGAGGAGCCTTATACTTTCCTATCCTTTCTCTCTTATTATCTAGTTAGTGTAGTGTAGTTAAATCAAACAGCCATGTAAGGACCTAATGGTTTGTGTTTCCTTTGTATTCTCCTCTCCTTCTCCTCTCCTTTACCTACTCCTTATCCACTATCCCTCCCTACCTACCTCTCCTTTACCTACTCTCCCTCCCTCCCTCTCCTTTACCTACCCCCCTTATTCCTCCCCCCCCCTCCCTTTCTTCCACAATTCCCCCCGACAGACCGAGACCCGAGCAACAAGTACACCACTTCGATAATTACATTCCTGCAATCGATGACCGGCCGATAGGAAACTTTTTATCGGAGCTCTGAACTTCTCTCTAAATGTATACAGCGCACTAATTGACCCAAGATACCCGATGTTCCTTAAGATGACCCGATAATGGCCTGGGGGGGGGGGATTCAGGGGCCTCGCAGCCTCCCTGGGGAGCCCTGAACCACCGCCAATCTGACAACAGGTGACAGGGCGCCCCAATTAGTGAGGTAACTGTGGTGATTGACCTGTCTAAAGGGTGAGCTTAATTAATATGACGGCCGACGAGCCATGTTGTGCACCTTGGCTACCTACACAGACAGACATAAACACGCACACACACACACGCATATAAACACATACACATACACTACATACAGACATACAGTAGACACATACACACTCACTACATACTACATACACACAAACACACACCACATACATACACACACACACACACCACATACATACACACACGCACAAACACACACCACATACATACATACACAAACACACACACACACATACGTGACCCATCTCTTCATCACCCAGCGAGGTCATCTGATAACCTGGATGGAGAAAAAAGAAAGGGAAAGAAAAAGAAGAGGGAAGAAAGGAAAGATAGAAATGGAGGAAGAAAATGAATGAATGATGGATGGAGAAAAGTACAAGAGGGAGAAAGGGATACAATTGGCAGAGAAAGCGAACAAACAAAAAAAAGACACCGAATTTGTGGAAAAAGAAAATGAGTCAAGAAAATATAGATGAGAGAAAGTAAGGAAAGAAAAGAGGAAAGCATCATTCAACATAGGAACTGACGTCTAATACTTACACATATACGTACAGTACATACACACATACGTACATACATAGAGGAACACATGTATACGAAGTTATGTGTTTTCATTATTACACGGCATACATACACCAAATCTCTCTCTCTCTCTCTCTCTCTCACAACCTGCACTGTATAAATATGTGGGCAAACGCGAGCTATATTTTGACTCTCTCTCTCTCTCTCTCTCTCTCTCTCTCTCTCTCTCTCTCTCTCTCTCTCTCTCTCTCTATCATAAAGAACCATTCCCTAATTAACTCTCCCACACCCTCGCATCACGTCAGAGCCACCAAAAAAATGGCAACTATTCCCTTGCAACAGAATATAACCCACATCCATTGCCGCTGCTCCCGACGGCTTCCTTCCTGCGACTGCCTGACGGAGGGGCGCCTGCGGGAGGGGATGAAGGGGGACGCTGAAGGGGGTGAGGGGAAAAAAGGGGAATTGAACAAGGGGAAAAGGAAAACCAGGGTGACAATAATGGGAAGGGAGGGAGAGGGTAGTGTGTGTGTGTGTGTCTATCTCCGTGTGTGTGTGTGTGTGTGTGTGGTGTGTGTGTGTGTGTGTGTGTGGCAAATTATCCCTTTAAGACAGCACAAAGTAGGAGTTAAGTGTTTGATTATCCTGTATGTATATTTGAGTGTCTGTTTATATGAGTGTCAGTCGGTTTTTTTTTTTCTCCTCTCTCTCTCTCTCTCTCTCTCTCTCTCTCTCTCTCTCTCTTTCTCTCTCTCTCTGGTCGTGTTCTCATGTCCTATTTTAATGTTTATTCAGCTTCATGTCATTGCTATTGCTTCACACTCGACATATACCTCCAGTTACTATGTGTGTGTGTGTGTGTGTGTGTGTGTGTGTGTGTGTGTGTGTGTGTGTGTGTGAGTATGTGTGTACTACTATGGGTAAAAAAAAGTATCGGTGCACTACAAGCGTGGAACATTCTGACACTACGGAACGAAGAAAACGAAAGATAGTGTGATACCAGCTATATGTTGGTGGTCCTGATGGCAGGAATATGCCATGTATCACCATAGAGCGTGATAGTGTCAACAATGAGTAATATCTTGTTTATATAAACTGATATATTGATACACAGTGTTACGTTGTGTATTCCACATGGGAGACTATAATATAGCAGGTAACGAATGACAGTGGTGGTTCCGATGTATACTTGTATTTGCTTATCTGAGTGGGACGTTATTGCGGCCAGCGTTAACGATAAAGGCAGCGTTACGTGGTAATTGCCGCCACACACTTTAACGATTGTCATATCATTTGACAAAACACCACATATGAGAGAGAAACTCACATCACCTCTGAAATGCAACGTGGGCAAAATGTGCATGATCATAGCACATAATTGGTAAAGATATAGTCAATAATACATTTTGTGTCATAAAAGGAAACAAAAGAGACATAATATCATGCTTCACATATTTTATTAACAATCGTTCGAATCGGCGCCGAATCCATCGGTGGGCAGTGTTTCTGTGAACACCACACCGCCGGGCGATATCCCACACACTGTAGCCCTCATTATGGAGGGATACAATAATTTGCCGTGTAGCCTCTGTGGTTTCCATGATGACTGCCGTGACCATCACATTGGTGTCCGACAATGACTGCGTTAGCCTAAAGGCAGTATGTGATATCATCCGTTATTGGAGTTATGAAACAAGCGTTGTGAGGTAAACAATCGTTGGCCGGTTCGAACTCCAGAACACCCAATTCAATATCTATCATTCCATTCTATCATCACCCAATTCATGGCATACCAACCTTCCCATATCATCAGCACTTGAATGAATGTGTACAGTATTCATCGGACCCCTATGCACCGATACTTGTTTTACCTATAGTACTTACGTGTGTGTGTGTGTGTGTGTGTGTGTGTGTGTGTGTGTGTGTGTGTGTGTGTGTGTGTGTGTTGTGTAAGTGTGTGTGTGTGTATGTGTGTGTGTGTGTGTGTGTGTGTGTGTGTGTGTGTGTGTGTGTGTGTGTGTACTGTATTGAGGCGACTTCTTTATCATATTGGAGTGCTACATCATTACATGATAGTTAAATACAATATTGACATTTCTGCAACCAGGTTAATCCCGGCACACTCATTCCCTGCACTCTTCTTGCTGTGCTGGCACATTCACTCCACTAATTGTTGTCGTGTGGATGTTGTCGTGGTGTTGAAAGAGTTGTGCAATATATATTATAAAGATTAGTCCTCTGTCTGTCTGTTTATCTGTGTGTCTGTCTGTCTGTCGGTTTATATGTGTGTCTGTCTGTCTGTCGGTTTATCTGTGTGTCTGTCTGTCTGTCGGTTTATATGTGTGTCTGTCTGTCTGTCGGTTTATCTGTGTGTCTGTCTGTCTGTCGGTTTATCTGTGTGTCTGTCTGTCTGTCGGTTTATCTGTGTGTCTGTCTGTCTGTCGGTTTATATGTGTGTCTGTCTGACTGTCGGTTTATCTGTGTGTCTGTCTGTCTGTCGGTTTATCTGTGTGTCTGTCTGTCTGTCGGTTTATCTGTGTGTCTGTCTGTCTGTCGGTTTATCTGTGTGTCTGTCTGTCTGTCGGTTTATATGTGTGTCTGTCTGTCTATCGGTTTATATGTGTGTCTGTCTGTCTGTCGGTTTATCTGTGTGTCTGTCTGTCTGTCGGTTTATATGTGTGTCTGTCTGTCTGTCGGTTTATCTGTGTGTCTGTGTGTCTGTCGGTTTATATGTGTGTCTGTCTGTCTGTCGGTTTATCTGTGTGTCTGTCTGTCTGTCGGTTTATATGTGTGTCTGTCTGTCTGTCGGTTTATCTGTGTGTCTGTCTGTCTGTCGGTTTATATGTGTGTCTGTCTGTCTGTCGGTTTATCTGTGTGTCTGTCTGTCGGTTTATCTGTCGTTTTCTTATTATAGTGACTAGCTACATGATCTCCTGAGTGCTCTGCTTCAAGGGGACAAACCATCGTGTATTCGCATGAAAGATGTGCAAGTGGTGGTAATGGTGGTGGGTTTTGTTGGGTTGGTGGTTGGTGATGATGTGGTGTGGTGTAGGACTTATCTCGGGTTTCTATTGCCTATACTACTTTCCTGACGAATAATAAAAATAATGAGGCTCTACTTATAAGTAATAATAATGCTGACAAATAAATATATAAATATAAGTGTGTTAAGCTGCTGTTGACGGATTATGTTTGTGACACATCATTTCAATTTCTCATAACCAAGAACGTCATTAATCTCAACCTATATTCAGCCGTCAAACTTTTGTAACCAGCAGTGAAAGTCGTGCTAAAGAACTAGCTAAAACAAGTTGATACAAAGGTTTATGCAATATATGTTCCTTCTTGAGTAGTAGTGTAGTAGTAGTAGTAGTTGTAGTAGTAGTGTATGGCCAAGACCGAGCCTCACGCAGCCTACGCGGCATACACGCATGGCCTGCAAATCGGTGGAACTTCGCCATGGCACCATCCGGATATCAGCCTCTCCTCAGACCGTGGAGAATCTATAAAGAATACCTATACAGCGTTACTGAGATCTCCCGTCCTGGGGAATGACGCGAGGGCGTTGCTCGAACTCCTCCAAGACTAGGCGGATGGATCACCATCTCCTGAGAAGGTGGCTGAGGTGGAGAACCTCAATCCATCAACCTTACCAGCCTCACGATATGATCATCGCTCAGGGCGCAAGGGAAATCGACCAAAGTGTGACGCTGAGCAAAAGAAACGATTCTCACGAGACAGGCAGCAAGGGCAGAAGACCAGCCTTGAACACCTTCGACCATCATGCCTCAGACACCGTGGAGAAAAATCCCATCGCACCAGGAGACGGGAGCGTCCAACGGCCTAACATCACTACCAATCAGAACCCAAGGCTTCAAACCCCAACAAACAGAATTTGTCGATGCCGTTGCTCTGAGGTACGGGTGGCCAGCGAGGACTCCCCAACACATGTGTGTGTGATCCCCAACAACGTAGACCACACCATGACGTGCAAAAAGGGGGATTCGTGTGTATCAGGCACGACGAGGGTGAGGGGACTGACCCGCCAGCATGCTCAGGGAGGTGTGCCAAGACGTCTCACCGAGCCAACCCTCTGCTCAGATGGGAACTCTGCGGTACAGGACAGCCAATACTGCCCTTGAGGCTCGCGTGGACATCTGTGCTCGGGGATTCTGGACCAGAGGGCAGCGGACCTTTTTGGACATCCGGATCTTCGACCCGATGGCCGCCTCCCATCGTGAGCTCTCCCTCGAGGCTGTCCACCACAGGAACGAGCTGGAGAAGATAAGGGCCTATGGCGATAGGATCCTGCAAGTCGACCATGGTACCTTCACGCCCCTGGTCTTCACCACATCTGGCGGCATGGCCCCCAAGGCTAGGAGCTTCTACTCAAGACTAGCTGACTTGATGTCAGTAAAGAAGCACCAGCCAAGGAGCTCCGTCGCCGCCTGGATGAGGTGTCGCCTCTCCTTCTCCCTGCTCCGGTCTGCCCTCCTGTGTCTCAGGGGTACGAGATACTCCACTCCCTCTAACCACGGAATATGTGACCTCGATTGCGAGGCCACATTGGTAGAGAGTGGGATAAGGGTGGATAGGTTAGGAATAGAGTAGGTTTCTAAATTTAGGGGTAGTTAGTTAGTAAATGTATGTATTTTTAGGGGTAGTTGTAAGGTTGGATGCCACAGTCAATAGCGAGGTGGGGCTATGGCGTACCCGCCGCAAATAAAGAGGCGGTGGAGGTATATTGTAGTAGTAGTAGTAGTAGAAAGAAAAAAAAGTAGTAGTAGTAGTAGTAGAAGAAGAAGGTGGTTAATGACTGTACGTACAAGGCGAGGGATAAAATAGAACTAACAAGAAAGAAAGAAAGCATGAGAGAGAGAGAGAGAGAGAGAGAGAGAGAGAGAGAGAGAGAGAGAGAGAGAGAGAGAGAGAGAGAGAGAGAGAGAGAGAGAGAGAGAGAGAGAGAGAGAGAGAGAGAGAGAGAGAGAGAGAGAGAGAGGGGGAGGGGGGGGGAGTAAAAGGCAAAAAAGTAATTATCAAATTGACCAACAAGGTAATATTAGAAAATTGGGAGAACACACATTTTTCTTCGGATAATTTGGCAGTGTCTCGGGGGAAGCAATCACGGCGGACATAATGCAGTGCTTTCCAAACAGCAAATATTTACAGAGTTAAAAAAAATCACCTTTCGAGTTTTCATCAAAATTCACTTTGCGTACATTAGACACCAAATGCATACAACAATGTATTCCTCGGGTATTATACACGTACTATGGATTAGCATGCACATGATAAACAGACCATTAACCCCTTGAGGCCCAGAACGTAATTTCCATTGTAATTTGGCTACCATTAGACTATTTTAATGATTGTAACTAATTAATAGTTTATCGATATGACCTGTTTAGTACCCTTGTCCACTAGCTAATTTGGTATATTAAGTTACTTTTCGTAATTTTATGGCTAACAGACGATTATGCAAAAGAAAGATCTGCACTATTAGAAAATAAGGGTAGGAAAAGGGTAGAAAAAGGGTGTTTGTAGTGATGAAATACTGCTACCCTTTTTCTACCCTTACAAATATACCCTTTTGCAACCCTAAATATACCCTTTTCCAACCCCAAATATACCCTTTCTCATCCCTCTCGTCTAAAAAGGGTAGATAAAGGGTAGATGAAGGGTATAATCGGCAGCATCTACCCTCCAGCCTGGACATAGGGTTTAAAAAGGGTAGTGATGGTGCGATGTAACGATTCTACCCTTAATATACCCCTTATTTCTGAGTGTGTGGTCGTGAAGCGGTTAAGATATCAGCTAAATAAATTGTTACTTTCTCTGATCCTCTCACGCCAGGTCGGCAACACCGTAAAGTGGCAATGTTTTCATCAATATATCTGTACAACAATCAGGTATTTGCACACTCACCAGTCTCGTGGGGCGTGAAGGGCCGTCCCTCCCTCTCCCTTGCGCCAAGACCACACAAATATGCCGGGCATCTTGTAGCACGCAAAATAAGTTTCACAGACTATACGTGACGGTGTAAAGAGTACAGGGATTGGCGACAAGGAAGTGCAGTGGAGAGATTGAAACAGTCGTGCGAGGCTAATGCGAGGGAGCCTATGAGGGTAGATAGGTTAATGTTGGGACAGGCCCGCGTGACTGCCTTGTATGACGGGGTGTGTTGTGAGCGACGATGCTGTGAGAATCAGTAAATCAGTTCAGGAATCGGTATTATTTTACACTAGGACCGAAATTCCCTACACAATTGGGAGTGTGGTTTCTGTTTACCTTATTGGATTCTAGGAAGCATTCTCTCTATGAGCTTCCGTCGCAAATCATTACTTTTAGAGATAATGACATGTTGTTTATTGGGAGGAGAGACCAGTGTTTACGTCCGCCACACTCTTCTTCCTTTTGTGGCCTGCATCGCCTCTGTTCTTCCCTTGCCGCGGACTTTTAATGCAGCTTTGACTTTAGTTGGGAGGTTAAAGCGTGGGAATAAGTTAGGTTAAGTTAGATTAGTGAGTCTAAAGGTGGGGTTAGCTTAGTTTAAGTTTCATATCTGATAATACACTCCTTCCTATAAAAAATTTCTTATATCTCTGAAAGTAGTGATTTGCGACGAAAGTTCATAGAGAGA
>JACEEZ010019035.1:25000-37500 GCA_016584305.1 Chionoecetes opilio | reverse complement strand
TTTTCCACGCAAGGTATTCTCGGACAATGGTACACAGCTAATATCAGCTACCGTAGATAACAGTGAAGTCGCCACCTGCAGTGAAGTCGCCAGGCGCCAAATATTACAAATTATAGCATCACTACTGATTTTTATGTGCACTGAAGATGTTACACAGTAGTTTATGTCATGACTGTATAATCTACCCTGTTTCAGCGTTGTTTTATGCTTTGTATCTGCAAGTATAACTGTTGCGCATTTTGCTTCTCACGTTTTTCTTCGCGCGATGACAGACGGTAAACAGTAGCTTTTCGGGCGACAGGACACAAGACTTGCCAGATCTTTCAAACTTGAGTAGAATTTATTTTCACGTTGGCAGAGAAATTTTTATATATCCAAGCATCTTCCGCAGCTAATATATATAGAGACTTGTTTTACTTTACCTCTAATTTCCCTGAATTCCCCAGAGTGGCGACTCAACTGTTGGGTTAAAATACTAGCTGGCGACTTTACTGTAGTAGGTATAGTGAGGTCGCCACTCAGTTTTATTTTTGTAATTTGTTCATTTATAGCCCTAATATGACACAGATGAAGACACAAAATGACAGACTTTCCAGATAGCCCCTTCTAACTTTCCTGAAATCATGGATGTACAAATGTAAGTATTAACGCCACCACACGTCTGTAAATAACAAAGAAACGTAGAACTGGCGACTTCACTGTTATCTACGGTAATAAAAAAGTTGAGAGATATGGTTTCTAAGTGGAATCGTAAAGAAATAACTCATTTTGGCCGGTTTGAGGGTCTCTCCTGGGAATTTAACAAGTCAGCAGGTGCACCGTGGGAGAACGGATGCAGTGAGGCATTGATTAGATTAGTGAAAAAATCCATAGGTAGAATTATTGGGGACTGTTTTGTCCTGTGGCGAGTTACAAACGGTCGTCTTTGATTTAGCTAATCTTCTGAATGAAAGACCAATTGGATATAAGAGAGTAACACATACATATACAAAATAAAGATTTTTAATTATTTGTATAGAACTATAGATAGTTTAGAATTAGTTTTTCTTTTACCTTTAATTTGAAACCTACTCGAGTATTACAATTTCTAATGCTTTCGGGAAGTTGATTCCATTGCCGGACACCCCTATACAGAACACTTTTTTGAGCATGTGAGGTTCTGCAGTAAGGAATTCGGAGATTGTCTGGTAGCAAAATTTTGTGATATCTGAAATCTACAATCGATGAAAAATGTATTCAAAGCGTTGTAAACAAATAAACATGTTTGTAGCTGGATGATGTCAGGTAGTTTTAATAACTTGTGCTCTCGAAACAGGGGAGTTGTATGCTCAGAGCGACTATTGTAGGTCATAACTCTTAATAACTTGTTTTTGTGCAAGAAAGAGGCTATCTGTGTAAATTTACAGGCTAAAGGAAGAGAGGGGGAGAGAGGAGAGAGAGAGAGAAGGAAAGAGAGAGGAGAGAGAGAGGGAAAAAGAAAATGTAAAGGGAACGGGTAGAGCTGGTGTGGTGGGTTAAAAACGCAAAAAAATTAACAGAAATGGAAAGGAGGAAAAAAAATCATAAATAGGGAAGTTGCAATTCCTTAACTTTTTACTCTTCTCCTCTCCCCCTCTCCCTCCCCCCCCTCTCTCCCCCTTTCCCCTCTCTCTCTTTTCCTCCTCCTCCCCCTCTCTCTCCCTCCCCCTCTCCTCCATTCCCCCTCCTTTTCCCTCCCCTCTCCCTCCCCCTCCCCATCTCTCCCCTCTCTCTTCCCTCCGTCTTTTTTTTTATTTACTCTTTTTGTATTTTTCTTCTTTTACTAACACACACCCACAAAAGATGATGCGGAAGTCAGAATGATTATTTAATGCCAAGAAAGGGAATGGCCAACAGTCAGAGAGAACTATGACCAAAACAAAAGCTAGCATTCTGGGAGGAAATAGGATTATGAGTGCCAGACTTTTCCATTTTGGAGGGATTGTAGATATTATTTAAAAGAGGCGGGGAGAAATTAGAGGAGGAGGAGTATAGTGAGTGTGATGAAAATACTCCCCTACTCCTCCAATTAATAGGGGTAGAACATGCACTCATAGGCCCTGTTACTTACCGGGGTCATGTAATCGAAGTTTGTGTGTTTGGTTATGTGGGTTTGGGTTCCCCAGGCTTTAACCGAAAATTTTTTAAAATGGTACCAAAAAAGGGAATTTTTTGGGGGTTGGGTTGGTGTGGGCCCTTTAAACCAAAATTTTTTATATCCAAGGTTTTTTTTTAAAAGTAAGGGTTTAAAGGGCCTTTAAAGAACCCAATAATACCTTTATGGAACGGGGTGGGAATGTTTGGGGGGGGCCCCGCAACCAATTTCCCGGCTTTTTTCGAAAAGGGGGCGGCCGGAGTGGAAAAATTTTAAAAATTTTTTTTAAAAAAAAAAAAAATTTTTTAAAAAATTTTTTAAAAGAAAAAAAGGGGGGAAAAAAAAAAAAAAAAAAAAGGGGGGGAAAAAAAAAAGGGGGGAAAAAGGGAAAAGGGGGAAAAAAAAATTTTTTTTTGGGGGGGGGGAAAAAAAAAAAATTAAAAAAGGGGGGAAAAAAAAAAAAGGGGGAAAAAAACCAAAAATTTTTTTTTTCCCCCTTTTTTTTCCCCTTTTTTTTTTTTTTTTTTTCCCCCCCCCCCCCCCCCCCAAATTTTCCCCTTTTTTTTTTTTTCCCCCCCCCCCCCTTTTTTTTTTTTCCCCCCCCCCCGGGGGGGGCCCCCCCTTAAAAAAACCCCCCCCCAAAAAACCCCCCCCCCGGGCCCCCCCAAAAACCCCCCCCCCCCCCCCCCCCCCCTTTTTTTTTTTTTTTTCCCCCCCCCCCCCCCCCCCCCCCCCCGGGGGGAAAAAAAATTTTTTGGGGGCCCCCCCCCCCCCCCCTTCTCCCCCCCCCCCCCCCCCCTTCCCCCCCCCCCCCCTTTTCCCCCCCCCCCCTCCCCCTCCCCCCCCCCCCCCCTTTTTTCCCCCCCCCTTTTTTTTTTTTTTTCCCCCCCCCAAAAAAAAAATTTTGGGGAAAAAATTTTTTTTAAAAAAACCCCCCAAAAAAAAAAAAAAAATTTTTTTTAAAAAAAAAAAGGGGAAAAAGGGGGGGTTAGGGGAAAAAGGGAAAAAAAAACCCTTTTTTTGGGGGGGGGGGGGGAGGGGGGGAGGGGGGGGGAAAAGGGGGGGGGGGTTTGTGGTTTTCCCCCCCCCCCCCCCCCCCCAAAAAATTTTAAAGGGGCCCCCCCGGAAGGGGGGAAAAAGGGGGAAAACCCTCCTTTTTTCCCCTGGTTTTTTTTGGGGGGGGGAAAACCCAAAAGGGTTTTAAAAAACCCCAAAAACCCCCCCCCGGGGTTTTTTGGGGGTTTTTTTTTGGGTGGGGGGGTTTTTTCCCCCAAAGGGAAACCCCCGGGGGCCCCCCAAATTTTGGGGGCCCCCCCCAACCCCGGGTTTGGGGTTTTTTCCAAACCCCAAAAAAAAGGGGGGGGAACCCAAAACCCCCCCGGGGGGGGGGGGGGAAAAAAAAGGGGGGGGGGGGGTTTTTTGGGGGATTTTGGGGGGAAAAGTTTTTTTTTTAAAATTTTTCCCCCCCCCGGAATTTTGGGGGGCCCCCGGGGGGGGGGGGAAAAAAAAAAACCCCCAAAAACCTTTTTGTTTTTCCCCGGGGGAAAAAAGGGGAATTGGGGGGTTTTTCCAAAACCCCCGGGGGTTTAAAACCCCAGGGGTAAAAGGAGGGGGGGAAAAAAAGGGGTTCCCCAAAAAACCCAAAAAAAAAAAAAAAGGGGGGGGGGGGGTTTTTTTAAAAATAAGGGGGGGTTTTCCCTTTCCAAAAAGGGGCCCCCCGGGGGGGGGCCCGGGGGGGGGAGGGGGGGGGGGCCCCCCGGGGGGGGCCCCCCCCGGGGGGGGGGGTTTTTTTTTTTAAAAAAACCCCGGCCCGGGGGGGAAAAAAAAACCCCCCAAAAAAAAAAAAGGGGAAAAAAAAAACCCCAAAATTAAAAAAAAAAAAACCCCAAAAAAAAAGGGGGGAAAAAACCCCCCCCAAAAAATTTTGGGGGCCCCAAAAAAAAAAAGGGGGGGGGGGGAAAAAAAACCCCCCGGGAAAAAGGGGGGGGGCCCCCCCAAAAACCCCCCCCCCAAAAAAGGGGGGGGCCCAGGGGCCCCAAAACCCAAACCCCCCCCCCCGGGGGGGGCCCCCCCAAAAAAAAAAAAATTTTTTAAAAAGGGGGTTTTAAAAAAAGGGGGGGGGGTGGGGGGGGAACAAGGGGGGAAAAGGGGGCCCCCCGGGGGGCCCCGGGGCCCAGGGGTTTGGTTTGGGGGAAAAGGGCCCGGTTAGGGGCCCCCCCCCCCCCCCCCCCCGGGGGGCCGGAAGTTTGTACACAAACATTAAGGTGTTTTTTGAGGGTTTCCCCCACGCTGCAACGCTGGTGGAGCGATGGTTTTGCACACAACGGAAATCAGGGCCAAAATAATATTTGTGTTGTCGGGAAAGGAAAAAAAAAAAACGCCCATAGCCACGGTCATTTTACCTGGGGCCTGGCCAAGGGGCTTGGGGCAAACCCAAAGCCTTTACCCCAAAAACCTTTCCCAAAACCCGGGTCGGTGCCCGTGGGGGGCGGCCTGAGCTGCGGGTTTTAGACCGCGCCCTGCAGCCGGGGGCACGACCCCTGAAAGGCCCTGGCACTCCTGATCGAGGGGAAAACTCTAGGGCGCACCCGGGGCAGGGGCCCCTTTTACCCAGGGCTGGCCCGGAAACGGGGTGGCTGGGTGCGCGGGGCTTTGAAAAGGCCCCGGAAAACCCCGCTACGGGGCCGGGCCTTTGGGGGCGGGTTTATCGCGGAGCTGAAGGGGGGGTGCTGGGGGGGCCAAAAGAAAACGCCCAGCCCCCAGCGTCAGCCCAGGTACGCGGGGGTTGGTCCTGTTTTCCAAAACAGCAGCAGAGTTTCGGCCCCCCACGAGCCGCCCTGCAGGGGGGGAAACAACGGCAAAAAAGGCCCAAAAAAAAAAAGCGTTTTTTTCCTTTAGGAGACAAATACAAAAAGCCCGTGGAGGCCCAAAATGAACCTTTTTGGGGGAAGGAACGAAAAGCCTCCCGCCAAAGCCTTTCATCCCACCTCTAACAACCTTTGCACTTAAACGCAGCATTTTTATTATTATTTTGACTACGATATTGTTTGTCAATATTTTATTTTAAACCCTTTGTCCACATTATTTTTATCATTATTTCTATTAAAGGGTTTTTATTATAATATTTTTTTTTTTCTTTCCAGCCCGTGCTATTATTTTTACATATTTTTTTTTTAAAATATTTCCCCCATCATTAATATTTAATTTCCCCCTTTTTAATGTTATTTTTTTCACTATTATTGTTATTTATTATTATTATTATAATTATTAGGCCTACAATTATCATTATTATTATTGTTATCATTCGTATCATTATTTTTAATATCGTTTTCCATCATTTATATTATTACTAACTATTTTTTTAGTAATATAATCCTTACTATTATTGCTATTTTTGTCGTCTTTATCATTATTGCTCTTATCTTACGATTATCATATATCACTTATAATTATTATTACTAATATGGTAATTATTATCATTACTATCATTATCATAATTACTATCATTATTATCATTACTATCATTATTATCATTTCTATCATTACTATCATTTTCATTACTCATTTTGGTAATTCAAGTATTACTTATTAATTACTTGAAATTGTTGAACAGATAATGCGTCAATATATATCACAAGTTCTCTATTCCACGCGTGACAGCACAAGTAGCCAGGCAGCAGGGCCATCAAGGAGCTTCGGCTTAACCCTTCACGCCCAGATACTGCCATTCATATATAAAATAGTCTGTTATCAGCCATAAAATTACGAAAAGTAACTTAATATACCAATTTAGGGAGTGGACAAGGATACTAAACAGGTCATATCCATAAAATATTGCTTATATTCACTAAAAATCGTCTACGTAATGGTACCCAAATTACAAAGGAAATTACGTTCTGGGCCTCAAGGGGTTAATAGCGACGGTAATTTTCCAGATGAACACCGAACTTCTTTTGCTGGACGAAACTATTTTTTTCTGGTGAGTTTTTATGTGTTGAATTAATCTGCTAACCGTTTCTGTCGCAAATCACTTTTTTGTGTGTGAATTGCAACAAAAATGATAAGAAACAAATTGAACCTAACCGAACTTATACCTAACCTAGCCTTTACCTAACCTAACCTATACCTAACCTAACCTAACCTAACCTAACCGAACCTAACCTAGCCGTATACTATTACTACTACTATAACGGATACTGCCATTGCTTTCGCTCCTCCCCTGTTGAGAGCCTCTATGCTGAGTCGGGCCTCCCGTCCCTCTCTCGCCGTCGAGCCCTCCTATCACTTCGGTGCTATGTTCGCCTTCATCAATTTCCTACTTCTAAGATTGCAGTCCCCAATCTCTCCTCACAGTGATCACCTCCTCCCCTCGTTTGCCACCGCCCTTCCCTGTTCGCATGCGCACCCTTTTCTCCCACTCCTCCTTTCCTACTCTTCTTAATCTTCTCCCTTTCTACGTTCATTCCTTCCCTCCATGGCTTATACCTTCCCCCCATATCTGTTCTTCTGTCCCCACTACCTCTCCCGAGTCTACCATTCCTCCTATTGTCCTCCGCTCTCACTTTCTTGAACACCTTTCCACTCATTCCTCTAGCACCCACGTCTACACCGACGGTTCTAAATCCCACTCTGGTTCTGGCTTTGCTGTCCTCTTCCCCTCTCTTCACTATCAATACCAACTACCTACAGAATCCACTGTTCTTACAACGGAATTGTACGCCATCCTCTTCGCCTTGAAACGCATACTTTTCTACCCATCCTGTTCCTTCACTATCTTCACTGATTCCCGCAATTCCCTTTCTCTTATACAATCTCTTCGCTCACTTCCCCCTCTTGTTCGGGAGATCCAAGACTGGTTATTCCAACTTTCCATAAGCCACAAAACAATTTGCTTCTGCTGGGTACCGAGTCACGTGGGTATCTCGGGCAACGAACGCGTTGATTCTTTGCACAGATGCAACCTTTGATGAGAGGTTCATCTCTCTCTCACTCTCATCTCCTGTCCTGCCTCTACTCATTATATTCAAGTATATTGTACCACGTATCCGGTACACTCATAGCTCACTTATCACCCTTATATAAAGCAAATATGCACAACTACAACAAGTGTGTCATTCCTAAACAAGTTGTATCCTCACCTCACCGAATAACAATTGCTGATGATCATTCTTGCTATCAAGAACCCGTGGCTTAAACCACCACCCGCCTGCCGGCTAATTAGCCACATTCATTACAAATAAAAGCGCAGTCATTCCACAGCAAATTACTACAAATTCATATTATCAAATAACAATATTGCTGTGTATATATATAGCCTGTGTGGCTATGTATATATAGCTGTATATGTATATAGGCCCATATCACCATATGTATATGCAGACCCGGATTATCCTATAGGCTAGTATAGGCTGCAGCCTAGGGCCCCTCAAGCTTGGGGGCCCCAAACCTGGGGTCCCTGCTAAAAGATTTCCAAATATATATTTTTTTGAAAAATGATATTTTGCATTGCTGAATAATTCATTTAACTTAAAATAAAATTACAAATAATTTGAGATAAAGGGCCCCTGTTTGAGGCCCTTTACTTGAGATAAAGGGCCTCTGTTTGAGGCCTTTATTTGAGATAAAGGGCCCCTGTTTGAGACCCTAGCTGTAAATCATGGGGCCCCAGTCCATGTTTGTTTATCATCGTGCTAAACACAGTAAAACACTTATTTGTGAATGTAGCGTATAGATTGTTTTTCAGCTCACTGTTTTTGCTATAAGTACTATGTAAAAAAAATTCTACTTCAACCTTTATTTTAACTCTTTTATCTTTATCTTTATCTTTTATCTATTTTCTTATTTATCTCTTTTTTTTTTGCAGATTTTTTATCTCAGTCCAATAATTATGAAGCGGCATGAAAGTGGATTTCAAAAAAGGAAAAAGAAGCAGCAACTTCAACAGCAGCTTCACCAGATTCCCAAGTTAGATCAATTCATCAAACACACTTACAAAGAAGAGACTGCTCCAGAACAAGATTCTAGTCCCCAAATTGAATCAACTGAACTCAAAGAAGGTGAATGCAGTCGTGAGCAGAATTTAGAGTCTGAGTCAGTTTGCGAGCTAGAAGAAGAAATATCAGTTATCTCCATCATAAGTCCACAGGTGGAAAATGGAAATCGAACAGAGGGACAATTTCTAGTGATGAAAGTGAAAAGCAAAAAGAAACTGAAAATCAAAGAAAGAAATAATGATCTTGCCCCCGAAATGACTTTCTGTCAGAGAAGACAGGACTTATTGTGATGACTATTGGTCCATCTGATTGTCAGCACTGGAATGAGAATTTTGCAAAATCAAAGGCATCATCAGGAAATCAAAACAGATATTGCTCTAAAGGCATCTTCCAAGGAGTAAAAGTCAATGTGAGAAAAATTTCAATAGAGAATGGCTGGTATATTTCCCCAACAGGAGGCGTTTTTTGTTTTGTCTGTTAAGTTATTTTATTGCTCCAAGTGGAGCTTTGGTAACACAGGGTTTCTCGGATTGGAAAAACACAAACTTAACCCAATCTCATGAAAACTCAATGGCGCACAGTAGTAGTAGTAGTAGTAGTAGTAGTAGTAGTAGTAGTAGTAGTAGTAGTAGTTAGTAAGTAGTAGTAGTAGTAGGAGTAGTAGTTAGTATAGTAGTGGTTGTAGTAGTAGTAGTAGTAGTAGTAGTAGTGTATGTAGTAGTAGTAGTAGTAGTAGTAGTAGTAGTAGTAGTAGTAGTGGTAGTGGTAGTGAGTAGTAGTAGTAGAAATAGTAGTGGTAAGTAGTAGTTAGTAGTAGTAGTAGTAGTAGTAGTAGTAGTAGTAGTGTAGTAGTAGTAGTAGTAGTAGTAGTAGTTAGTTAGTAGTAGTTAGTAGTGGTACGTAGAGGTAGATAGTGGTAAGTAGTAGTAGTAGTAGTAGTCAGTATAGTAGTTAGTAGTAGTAGATTCAGTAGTAGTAGTAGTAGTAGTAGTGTAGTGGTAGTAGTAGTAGTAGTAGTAGTAGTAGTAGTAGTAGGTAGTAGTAGTATAGTAGGAGTAGTAGTAGTAGTGGTAGTAGTAGTAGTAGTAGTAGTAGTAGTAAGTAGTAGTAGTAGTAGTAGAGTAGTAGTAGTAGTAGTAGTAATAGTAGTGGTAGTAAGTAGTAGTAGTAGTAGTACGTAGTTAGCTACGTAGTAGTAGTAGTATTAGTAGTAGTAGTAGTAGTAGTAGGTAGTAGAGTAGTAGTAGTAGTAGTAGTAGTAGTAGTAGTAGTAGTCAGTAGTAGTAGTAGTGGTAGTAGTAGTAGTAGTTAGCTAGGTAGTGGTAGTAGAGTAGTAGTAAGTAGTAGTAGTAGTAGTAGTAGTAGTAGTAGTAGTAGTAGTGAGTAGTAGTAGTAGTAGGAGTAGTAGTAGAGAGTAGTAGGTAGTAGTAGTAGTAGTAGTAGGTAGTAGATAGTAGTATCGTAGGAGTAGTAGTAGTCCTAGTAGTAATTAGTAGTAGTAGTAGTAGTAGTAGTAGTAGTAGTAGTAGTAGTAGTAGTAGTAGTAGTAGTGTATTGGTTAGTAGTAGTAGTAGTAGTAGTCGTAGTAGTAGTAGGTAGTAGTAGTGGTAGTAGTAGTAGTAGTAGTAGAGCATCAGTTATGTATGTCAAACATAGGAAGATAAAATAAGATTTTCATCCTATCTAGGGGACACTTTGCAAGTACCCCAACTACAAGTATGAACTTACAAAGCGCCGCCACGGTCACCCGAACTAGGCGGACTCGAAACCGATTGACCGAATGCACAGGGACGCGCACATTGCGAAACTCACGTCTCTACCAAACCTTGCCACACTGACGGGCAGTAAAACAAGGGAGGACGGTGCAGTAGTTTCCATTACTGATCGCACAAAAAACTGAGCTTCCCTTTACATTGCATCCTTTAACACATTTACACTGAGCAAACAAAAGGGTACGGATAAAAAGGCCTTCCTGCTGCTCCCACGCCACTCCCTGCCTTAGCTAAGTGGCGTACAGGTGAGGGGGGACGGAAGACACAACACCTGCTGACACCTGTTCCTCTCCCCATTTCCTTCCCTACCCTATCTTACTCTTATCCCTCCACCCTTCCCTTCCCTCCCCATCCTCCTCTTTTCCCCCCCCCTTTTTTTTTTTTTTTTCCCCCCCCCATTACTCCTTTCCTCTTCCACTGGTCTCGAGACCATCTGTTCAAACATGGCTCAGGAGTTTAGGATGAGGGAAGGGGGGGAGGCGGAAAGAAGGAAGGGAGGGGGAAGGGAGAGGGGGGAAGGGTAGATACATGTAGGACAAGGGAAGGGAAGGGTGAAAGAAAACAAGAAGGAAGTAGTTTGTGTGGGTGTTTTAAGTGTTTTCCTATACTTTCATAGGTTACCTTTTTTTATTCTTAGTTGATGAAGTTAAATCGAGACAAATGGGTTTTTTTTTGTTCTCTCCCTCTCTTACTCTCTCTCAGCTCTCTCTCTCTCTCTCTCTCTCTCCTTCTCTCCTCTCTCTCCTCTCTCCTTCTCTCTCTCTCATGTACCGGCAATTCAGTACGTACATAACATCTATAATCACATTAGAAAAACATGAATTCAAAAATGACACATACGATATTACTAAAGTCTCTTGCGTCATTCACGACTAACTAACACTATTTTTCTCATGTTATGTTGCTAGACAATGTTACTGTGATCCTGTTGACTCTAGCGAAAGGTTGAACACTTTAAACCCCTTGAGACCCAGAACGTAATTTCCATTGTAATTTGTGTGATACCATAGAGGCTTGCAAGAATATATGCAGAAATTATAGGATATGACCGGGGTTAGTATCCTTGTTTCACTAGCTAATTTGTATATATCGAGCTAATTTTTCGAATTTTAATTTGGCTCAAACAGACCAACATTTTTATGTAGTAAAGGAAAAATCTGGTTGTGAAGGGGTTGATTATTTTTCTTTCCCACAAGGCTTAGGGCGGCCCGCTAAGCTTCCGTGTGGGGTCAGGTGACGCGTCCAGGTGAGGTCATGTACAGGTGGGGTTAGGTCAGGTTTAGAGGTCATTAGGTGGTAAGGTCGACCGTCACTCTCTTGTCTATACTACTACTATCATAGAAGTTGTTGTTGTTGTTGTTGTTGTGGTTGTGGTGTGTGGTTGTGTGGTTGTGGTTGTGGTGGTGGTGGTGGTGGTGGTGATGGTGTTGGTGGTGGTGGTGGTGTTGGTGGGAAGTGTGGTGGTGGTGGTGGTGGTGGTGGTGGGGGTGGTGGTGGTGGTGGTGGTGGTGTGATGATGGTAGGTGGTGATGGTGGTGGTGGATGGTGGTGGTGGTGTGATGTGATTGGTGGTAGGTGTTAGGTGGTGGTGGTGTTGGTGGACGGTGGGATGTGGTGGGGTTGGGTAGGTGGTGGTGGTGGAGGTGGAGGTGGTGGTGGTTGAGTGGTGGTGTTGGTGGTAAAGGTTGGTTTGGCAGGCAGGAGGTGGTGGTGGTGTGGTGGTGGTGTTGGTGATAGGACTTAATTGTTGTTACTATGAGCACCCCATAACTACTTTCTGACAAATAATAAAAATAATGAAGATACTAATGAAATGAGAATAATTAAGAATAAATAAAAATAATAATAATAATAAGATATAGACAGAATTAATTAATGTAAATAAAAACGGTGTCACCTGCCCGTCACCTGTCTACCTGCTAACTAGATGAATACAATAATTTGACTTGACAAATAGTAAATAGAAAAAGAGAAATCAAAAATAACATAAGGACGCAACAAGGTGCGTAGTGAATGACACACAAACCAGCTTTATGGGGCGTTTCATACGTTTCTGGGTGAAGCTGAGCTTTAGAACTCAACAAACATTTATATTTTTATTTGAAGCAGAACAACAGACAAGAAACAAATAATGTTAAAAAATAACAAGATCCTGTGTTCAGCGTCTGTGCCCCCCCCCTTTCCCCCCACCCCCTTAAATCATCAGTGCACCTCACCCATAAGTCACATCACCCATCACACATCAGGTCACAGCACCTATCAGTCACCCACCACAGAGTTTCTATCATCATCCCATCACCCATCAGTCACATCAACCATCAGTCACCTCACCCATCAGTCACATCACCTATCAGTCACCTCACACATAAGTCACATCACCCATCACCCATCAGTCACATCAACTGCCCTCACCTCACATCTCAAGGTTACTTGTAAGCGCCCACACACACATACACACACTTCTTCCTTCTCTCAATTGTCCTTGTTTCTCCATATGATCTTGATCTTCTATTATATTCTCTATCTCTTCTTGATAGCAGGTCTTTTTTTTGTGTGTGTGTGTGTGTGTGTGTGTGTGTGTGTGTGTGTGTGTGTGTGTGTGGTGTGTGTTGTGTGTGTGTG
>JACEEZ010019035.1:0-17500 GCA_016584305.1 Chionoecetes opilio | reverse complement strand
CATCACCCATCCATCACTCACCCATCATTCACATCACCTATCAGTCACCCTCAACCATAAAGTCCCACATCACACCCATCCCCCCATCAGTCCATCAACTGCCCTCACCTCACATCTCAGGTTACTTATAGCGCCCACACACACACACACACACTTCTTCCTTTCTAGTCAGCTTGTCCTTTGTTTCTCCATATGATCTCGATCTTTCTTTATATTCTCTTAATCTCTTCTTGATAGCAGGTCTGGTTGTGTGTGTGTGTGTGTGTGTGTGTGTGTGTGTGTGTGTTTGTGTGTGTGGGTGTGCGTGTGCGTGTGTGTGTGTATGTGGTGGTGTTTTTTATGGACGATGTTTGGGACGCGACAATATCAAGTCCTTTCCTTCACTGAGCCAATCAGACGAGGGTGTTTTTGGGGCACGGGAAGGCCTAAGGCGGGCTCGGGAGGGGTAACAGTGAGAGTAACCTCGCCTGGGAACAGCGCGTCCGCCTCCACTGACCACGCACTACCCTATTTTGGCCTGATACATATACCAGGGTCTTTAGAGAGAGCTTGGAGGAAATCTTGACATATACTTGATACACACCAAGCCGTCATCCATTATCCACACATCAATGGCGGACGGGGCTTAGCCTGCTTGCCGTCATGGTGTCCGTTTGTGGCCGCTGTTGCCGCGCTCGCATGCTGTCCCAAGAACTGAGCGGGCGTGGCCTGGCGGAGGGCACGGCCGAGGAAACCCCCCCTCCTCCCCCACCCCGCGTGGGGCGTGATGCTGGACAGGAATGGCGCCATACTACTTGACATGGCTGGACGATCTCCCTTCCGGTATGTCATCCGCCGCTGAAGCGCCTTACACTTCCTGGCAAGACCTTGGTGCGGGGGTGTTCGATAGGGGGCGGGCCCTGGGGGGTGACTGGGGCCAAATCGCCGAAGGTCCCGGGCACGCTGGGCTGAGACGACGCTGCTTGGAGAACGGGGTCTATGCCCATGTGAAGAGGGTCATCGTTATCCTGAAGGGGTACGTACTGCCCAACAGGAGAAAAGGAACCTGGCCTGGACGAGACGCGGCTATCGATGCGTTTAAACGCGGTGAAGAATGAGTTGAAGGGCTTTCGTGGCGGTGGGTGGTGGCGGCGGCGGGCTAGGTGGGGCGGCCTATGGACCTTCCTTAACGAACGTGGGTAATGAGGAGGAGGCCCTGCACGCCGTGAATGGGCCTACGTCCCGCCGCAAACTGCCCTCTGGTCCACTAAATTTGCCGCCAAATTTGTATTAGACGAATTTTTTAGTAATCTATCTTTGAAAGTAGACTGGTTAAAAACTTGTGTTGAAAATAATGCTGAGGAAAAGTGATTAATTTTCCATGTTATTGTATTTATTTTGCAAGTATTTCGTATGGGGAATGATTGAATGTGTTTCTTAATTTGGTGTTTTAAAAAATGAAGTCCATTTAAATATTTTCGAAGTTTCTTTTAAGCAGAAATAGATCCATGTTAATTTATATGATGTCAAAATACACATAAATACAATGAAAAATATTCGATCGTGTGTTTTCCTCATTCCTGTCAAAGTCACAGTGGATTATTAATTGATCGACCTTAGCCATGACCTGTTTTTATGTTCATCAGTCTACCTTGGCCGTGCTTCCTATTTGATTAATTACCGAATTGAATTAATCCTTTTTTCCCTGTCCATGTTGACCGCTGCCATCCATCGTGGCCCTCCTCCCCTTTCCTCCTCCTCTTAACTCTTTTCCCCTCTTAACACACTGCTCGCGGCATTTTTTCCATCCCACTTTTCACATAAGGTAACACGACGTTTCCAACCCTCTTTACTCCCTAATCCTCGTTTCACCACCTACTCAACTTCCTTCTCATCCCCGCTCGTATCCTTAATATTTTTACGTTTACTGTAGTTGATTGGACATGGACACCACGTTACCACGCGAAAAGTGCCAAATCCCAGAGAAACAGAGTAAGAACGGACAATGAATTGGTGTGTGTGTGGTGTGTGTGTGTGTGTGGTGTGTGTGTGTGTGTGTGTGGTGTGTGTTGTGTGTGGTGTGTGTGTGTGTGTGTGTGTGTGTGTGTGTGGTGGTTTAAAACCTATCTAATTTTGTCGTATGTGTGTGTTATAGCAAACTTTTGTATATTCTTGTTGTTGCCCCCTAGAGCGTATCTTTTACCTGGGGTTGTTAAAGGTAATGTGTTGCGGGCGTTTTAATGAGGGATAGCTCCCAGGTTGTCACAAAGAGGGCAGGAGATGAGGTGTGGTGGGTGAGAGGAGGAATGAGGCCAAGGAAGGCCAAGTCGGGGGACAATAGAGGGCGCAGTCAGTGATAATCGAATATGTGGTTGCTTGGTGGGGTGGTGGTGGTGGTAATGGTAGGGGTACTGGTCATTTCGGCTGTAAGTAATTTAGGCTGTGGTTGAGCAGGGGTGGTGTGTGTGGTGAAGGGGTGGTGACCAAGTGTGTGATGAAGCATGTGTATCGAATGAGCATCAATGCATTGATATAATTAATAGGACCAGGATAAGGAAAGGAAAAAAAGGATAGGCCAAGAATAAAGAGTGACTGCAATGAACAAAAATATTATGAGCAAAAAAAAAATGAAAATAAACCATTATTGCAATCAGACCATCCATTTTACACACGACCGGAACAAAATATCCAGGTTTGTAAATAGCATTTCTCATTTTTGGTTTTTTTTTGTTTCTTTTTTTCCCCCCTTCACCCCCCCCCCAAATTTTTTTTTTTGTTTCTCATTTGAATTAAAAAAATATGGAACAAAAAGAATGCCCAAAAAAGGCACTTAGAGGCGGTGGACATCTTGTCCGATAATTTTTTAAAAAGAACCACGAACACTGTAATCCGTGTGGTGGTGTGTGGTGTGTGTGTGTGTGTGTGTGTCTGTGTGTGTGTGTGTGTGTGTGTGTGTGTGTGTGTGTTTGTGTGTGGTGTGGTGTGTGTGTGTGTGTATGTTGTGTGTGTATGTGTGTGTGTATGTGTGTGGTGTGTGTGTGTGTGTGTGTGGTGTGTGTGTGGTGTGTGTGTGTGGTGTGTGTGTGTGTGTGTGTGTGTGTCTGTGTGTGTGTGTGTGTGTGTGTGGTGTGTTTCCCATTTTAGTTTATTACTGTGGCCTAATTTGCCATTGAGGGTACTGTTCGGTCCTCAAAGTAACAAGGCAAATACAAGTAACAAACAAGTAACCACAATACTAAAAAACATAATGATAATGATAATTAATAACAAGTAACAGTGTGTGTGTGTGTGGTTGTGTGTTGTTGTGTTTGTGGTGTGTTGTGTGTGTGTGGTGTGTGATTGTGTGTGTGTGGTGGTGTGGTGTGTGTGTGTGTGTGGTGTGTGTGTGTGTGTGTGTGTGTGTGTTGTGTGTGTGCGTTGCGTGCGTGCGTGCGTGGTGGGTGGGTGGGGTTGGGTTGGGTGGGTGGGTGGGTGGGTGGGTGGGGTGTGGTGGGTGGGGTGGGGTGGGTGGGTGTGTGTGTGTGTGTGTTGGGTGTGTTGGGTGTGTGTGTGTGTGTGTGTGTGTGTTTCAGGCCAGTAGCGGTCACAAGAACACAGACTACACGCACGGAGCTTCACACACCATTACGGAGGCTGCTATGTCGCCGCCCGGTGTTTTCGACGGCGCCGGCCACACACGAATACTGAACATTGTGGCGGCAGCTATGGACCACTTTGGGGGGGGGGGGGGGGGGGGGGGGGGGGGCAGATACAGGACAGTTATGTGCGTCAATGGATACAAGATTATTGTAATTAAACATACAAAGATACAGATACAAGTGACCTAACAACTCCTCTCTCTCATCCCTCAACGGTCTCCGGTCGAGCGTTCCGCTCCTCACGTCAAGCTATCTCATTATCTCTCTCATCTCCTGTCTTTCTCCTCTCATGTCTCCTTGCTGTCTCTCCTCTCCCTCTCTCATCTCTCTCTCTCTCTCTCATCGCTCTCTCTTTCTCTCTCATCGCTCGTCTTTCTGCTGTTGTGGTGTGTGTGTTTTGTTTGTGGGGAGAGAGAGATAAAATGAATAGATAGATAGAAATAGATAGATAAAGATTGATAGATAGATATATACTTGGATCGATGTTCTGACAAGTTATCGTCTCTCTCTCTCTCTTCCTCTCTCTACTCTCTCTCTCTCTCGGAGCTTGCCTTCTCGAACGAGTCTCAATCCTCCCTATATCGTCCCTTCACTGCTCCCCCCTCGTCCGTATCACACTTTCTGTCTCTCTCTCTTCTCTCTCTATGTAAAATGTGTGTGTGTGGTGTGTGTGGTGGTGTGTGCGTGTTTGTTTAGAGAGAAAAAAAGAGAAAAGAGAGAGAGAAGAGAGGGAGAGAGAGAGAGAAGAGAGAAAGAGAGAAGGAGAGAGAGAGAGCCGTCAACCATTAACCAACGTACCAACACCCAGCTGTCCACTATAAATCAATACCACCTATAGTTCTTTGCTTTTCCTTGTGAATCGACCACCTGAATCATACTTTTGTCAGGAACGTCCGGATCCTACATATATATATATAGAAATATATATATATAATATATATATATATATATAATAATATATAGAGAGATAGAGAGAGAGAGAGAGAGAGATAGAGAGAAGAGAGAGAGAGAGAGAGGAGGAGGAGATGAGAGAGAGAGAAAGGAGAAGAGAGAGGAGAGAGAGAGAGAGGAGAGTAGAGAGAGCGAGATGAGAGAGAGAGAGAGGAGACCGCCTAACGACAAACCACAGAAAACGTAAACCTTTTCCTCTTTTTTTTTTTTTTTTTTTATCTTTTTTTTTTTTTTTTCATTCCCTTTCTTGCCTCTTTTTTTTTTTTTTACTTTTCTTCTTTTCTGGTTCCTTTTTTTTTTCTGTTCTTTTTTTCTGCCGTTCCTTCATTTTTTTTTTTTTTTCGTGTTTTTTCCGGTTCTCGATCTATGCTTCTCCTCTCCCGTCCTCACCTCACTCTTTCTTTTCTCTTTCTCTCCAAAATAACCCTCCCTCCCTCACATTTCCTTCCTCTGGTTCCTTTTTTTTTTTCCCTTTTTCCTTTTTTTTTTCCTTTCCCTCCTCCATGTCTCCACCTATACCCCCCCAGTCTTTCCCTTTTAAAAAAAAACGCCCTCTCCACCCCCCCTTACCTTCCCTCGCCCTTCTCTCAATTCCTCTCTCCTCTCCGATTAAAAACGGTCCATCAACGCGACCGACAAATCAGGCAATTTCAATAAAATATAATGTCAATCACACAGCACCACAAAAAACCACAACACGTTTTCAGTGATGTAATCGCGGTACAATTCCGTTTTAACAATTAAAATAAAAAATACATAATTACAGGAGGTATAAACGTGGTGGGTCGTTCCGAAGAGAAATGCCGTTCCACCTTCACCCCCCGGCCCAATCCGTTTCAATATTTTTCAAAGCCAAAGAAGTGAAAATATCCCAATGCTACGACGTAATCCCCCCCCCCCTAATCCCCAGATCCCACCCTTGTCCCTCCCTCCCCCTATACACCTCTCCTCTGTTTTCCTGTTTGCCGTGCCCTAGTTCCTGTGCCTAGCCCTTTATCCCTTATATCCTTAATTCCCATCCCCGAGAGCCCGACGCCTTTTCTTTATTTTCCTTCTATCTCTTTTTTCCCCCTCTTTCGTCTCTTTCCTCTCATTCCTCTATGATAAAAATAATGCTTTTCTTCGCTTCCTGATTTCCGTTTTTTTTGTTGCCTCCTCCGTGTTCTGTTTAAAGAGTCATTCTTTAGGCATTTGGCTTTAGTGTTTAGGGAGATGAGAGAGAGAGAGGAGAGAGAGAAAGAGAGGAGAGAGGGAAGAGAGAGAGAGAGAAGAGAGAGAGAGAGAGAGAGAGAGAGAGAGGAGAGAGAGAGAGGAAGAGAGAGAGGATAGAGAGGGAGAGAGAGAGAGCGCGAGAGAGAGACAGAGAGAGAGAGAGAGAGATAGAGAGAGAGAGAGAGAGAGAGAGAAGAGAGAGAAGAGAGAGGAGAGAGAGAGAAAGAGAGAGAGAGGAGAGAGAGCGCAGAGAGAGAGAAGAGAGAGAGAGAGAGAGAGAGAGAGAGAGAGACCAAGACGTACAGAAAGGCAGGTGTTTTATAGTCTATTATTTTAACGAGGCAACATTCCCATTCTATCTAAAAAGGTCTCATCAGGCTTAAAATGATGCCTATGTTACCTGATGAATAAGGGTTTCACTATGATAAATACAGCTGAAATTTAGAAGAACCGTACTATTCCTTCCTTCCCCTTGCATCAATATCACGGTCAATAAGCAGCAAAGGTCAGGATTTATCACCGCGTAAAAAAACTACACTCTTGCAGGACCCGTGCTTGCCTGCCGTCACCAACTAAAACACTGCAGGAACCCGTGCTGGCCTGCCGTTCACCCACTAACACTGCACAAGGAAACCCGTGCTGTCCTGCCCTCACCACTAGCACTGGGCAGGCCTGTTGGCTGGCTGCCCTCACCACTAAAACACTGCTGCAGGACCTGTGCTGGCCTGCCCTCACCACTAACACTGGCAGGAGGACCTGGGCTGTCCTTGCCCGTCACCCTAACAACTGCAGGAGAGGACTGGTGTCTGGCCTGCCCGTCCAACCACCTACAATCACTTGCAGGACCCTTGCTGGCCTGCCCCTCCAACCACTTAACGACTGGCAGGACCTGTGTTTGGCCTGCCCCGTCACCACTAACACTGCGGACCTGTACGGGCTGCCCGTCACCACTAACACTGCAGGACCTGTGTCTGGCCTGCCCCTCACCCTAACAACACTGCAGGACCCGTGCTGGCCCTGCCCTCCGACCATACTACCCAACACTGCGGGACCTGGTTGGCTGGCATGCCCATCACCACAACACTGCCGGACCTGTGCTGGCCTGCCCCTCACCCTAACAACGCCAGGACCTGTGCTGCCTGCCCTCACCCTAACACTGACTGCAGGACCTGGTGCTGGCCTGCCCTCACCACTAACACTGCAGGACCTGTGTTGGCTGCGTCACCAGTAACACTGGCGGACCTGTACTGGCCTGCCCTCCAAAGCCCACTAACACACTGCAGGTTCCCCGTGCTGGCCTGCCGTCCACGACTAACACTGCAGGACACCCGTGCTGGGCCCTGCCCTCACCACTAACGAACTGCAGGACCTTGTACTCTTGGGCCTGCCCTCATACCACTAAACAACTGCAGGACCCCCCCGTGCTGGCCTGCCCTCACCACTAACCTGCAGGACCCGTGCTGGGCCCTGCCCGTCACCATTACCACTGGCAGGACCTGTACTGCCCTGCCCCCTCGCAACTAACACTGCAGGACCTGTGGCTGGGCCGCCCTCACACCCTAACCCTGCAGGCACCTGTTTGGCCTGTCCCGTCACACCACTACCACTGCAGGACTCTGTTGCTGGCCTGCCGTCACCCCCGACTAACACTGCAGGACCTGTGCTTGGCCTGGCCGTCACCGACTATTACAGGACACAAAATCTCCGGTTCTCTTGGGTCTGCCAATTTCAATACACTGATCCTATATTATTAATGGTTCCTTCTCAGCCTTCCTTTTACATTGATCTCTTTTTGACCCCTACATGTGTGTTGTTCGTGTGTGTGTGTGTGTGTGTTGTGTGTGTGGTGTGTGGGTGTGTGTGTGTGTGTGGGTGGTGTGTGTGTACACATAGATATATAGATTAATTTATAATATAATTTATATAGATAGATTAAATATGTACAGTATGTAATTAGAAGCCAAATTTAAAAATCATACACCAAAATTATAGCCTTTATGATGATAAAACATAATCCAAAGACCAGGGAGAACTTGATAGCCAGGTTCCAAACATCCACAGACCAAAAAAACTAAACTTATCTTTTAAATTAGCGGGAACAAGATACAACGTTACAAACAAGCCTTTTTTTAGGATAAGAGAAAAACAAAGCCGGTCACTTAAGAGCGCAGGTAATTTCCCTCGAGAGTATCAACCTGCAACGGCCACCTAATTAGCTGGGCATATTGCCTGGCCAGGGAGGGAAATAAGGCAAAATACGATAAAGCCTTAGAAAATAGGTCCCCCGTGGCATAAACCACTGTATACCTGGACTGCACACCGGAATGTCGGCCTGTCCCGCAACACAAAGGGCTGAAGTCGGAGGGCCGCTCGGATTCATAATATATATATATATATATATATACGCGGATCATATAGACTGGTTTATCAGTATATATGATATACTGTAATCTTCGTAAATGGCTTGTTCTATAATATTATCAAATAAAAACAGTAAAACACCGCTAAAGAAATGGCCATTACGGAGACTATGAGAAAATATGCATGAACTTAATATTCACTTAACTCTTCGCCATTTAAACGTTGCGAGTCCAAACTTTTATAATGAAGATTATCAATAGAAGCGCAATTGTATTACGCTTTTCCATTGCTTATTTTCCGTTTATCTGATAATTATTTACCGCCCCATGCATAAGTATAGCGTTAACTAACTAAATAAAATCATCAATCGGGTATTTTCCCGATTGAATGATGTTTATTTATTTAGTCCACGCTAATTTATAACCGGTACTATTCATTTATCAGAAACAAAATATATAATTAGATAATGAACATCAATCGGGAAAATTAAACCCGATTGATGATTTTATTTTATTTAGTTATTCGCTAAATTTAATGCATTGGTTCTAATTCAATTTAATCAGATAAATGAAATATAGCACTGGAAAGTTAATACAAAATTGCGCTTTCTATTGATAGAGCTCTTCTTCTTATAAAAGTTGTGAGACTGTGTCGCACAAGTTTTAATGGCGCGAAGAGGTTAAGTGAATATTTAAGTTTCATGCTATTTCTTTCCTTCATAGTCTCCGTAATGGGGCCCAAATTTCCTCTTTTAGAAGCGAAAAGCGTGTTTTTATTATAACTGTTTTTTATTGATAATATTATAGAACAAAACATTTACGAAGATTACAGTATATCATATATACTGATAAACCAGTCTATATGATAGTCCAAAGACCACTATATCCTCTTTGTGGGGTCGGGGTGGCGCTTCCCGCAGCCCCTATGCAATGCAGCCCCTGCAATTCAAAACATTTGTCCCGCGTGAAACAGTCCAGGTATAGCAGTGGGTGGGGGTATACGGTGGTCTATGTCCCCGTGCTTTTTAAAATTCCCGAAAAGGAAAAAAAAAAAAAAAACCTAAATAAAAATCATCTTCCTTTCCTGGTTCTGTCTTCTGCTTCTGCCGTTCATCATGTTCTTTGTTATGTTCTATTTTACTGTTATTCACCTATTTATTTGTATTATTATTCGGCAAACCTTACTTTTTATTACAGCATAACCTATTATTATCTATTATTCGGCAAATCTTATTTTCTATTACAGCATAACCTATTATTATCTATTATTCGGCAAATCTTATTTTCTATTACAGCATAACCTATTATTATCTATTATTCCGCAAATCTTTCCCGTATGCAAGACACGCACTCAACACGAAGACGAGTATCACAATTCTCTCTATTATAATTTAGGGTCCATATAAACAATAGCAAAGACGATTTGTAAGGTGAAGGTTCGTTGGATCATCGTCATCGTCAGCACAAGACACACATCTTCACCCTAAGTTTCTCAAATAGTTGGTTCCAAATTCCAGTATTTAATATTAAGGCTATTCGTGCAAACCACGATGGCGGAAAAGATAGAGCTCTCTCTCTCTCTCTTATTTTTTTTACTTTATTGATGAATTCTGATAAATTTTACAGTTAGGAGCTTCCGCTGGACTACTAAAAACTATCTTTGACTTTACAGGAATATGTAAGATCTCTCTCTCTCTCTCTCTCTCTCTCTCTCTCGGGGCAAAAGCAAAAGGCAGGACACGGGAAGGGGGGCCGAACAGAGACGGATAGTGGACAAGGGCGAAGAGCCATAACTTGAGGGGAAAGGGTGGTGAGGGAGGGAATAGAGAGGAGGGTATGAAATAGGAAGGGGAAAGGCAAGTGGAAGGAGGTGGTTGAGGGAAGGGGTGGTGATGAAGGTTGTAGAGGAGAAGGGGAAGGCAAGGGAAGGAAAAATGGATTGCACGTGGCAGCCGAGAAGTCAAAGTTAATAATGGTCCGGAGAGGCTGAGATGAGAAAGTTTTGTGGAGGGTGAGGGGAATGAAAGGGGAAAGAAGAGGGAAGAAAGGGAAAGAAGAGGGAAGGAAAGGGGGAAGAGAGGGGAAGAAAGGGGAAAGAAGAGGGGAAAAGAAGAGACGAAGTGAGGCTGGGGGGGAACTTGAAGAAGGGGAGGAACGGTGAACCAATGGCAAGGATAAGGAAGGAAGGAGTGTGTGTGTGTGTGTGTGTGTGTGTGTGGTGTGTGTGTGTGTGTGTGTGTGTGTGTGTGTGTGTGTGTGTGTGTGTGTGTGTGTGTGTGTGGTTGTGTGTGTGTGGAGAGCAGAGAAGAGAGAGAGGAGGAGAGAGAGAGAGAGAGAGAGAGAGAGAGAGAGAGAGAAGAGAGAGAGAGAGAGAGAGAGATGAATGAACATCTCTTTCTCCATACATTAATATAATCAGCATTCCTGTCCCTCTTTTCCTTTTATCCATTGTCCTGAATGACTTGCCTGCTTCGCCTTTACCATCTCTTCTCCTTATCCACTTCCGCAAAAACAAAACGGAAACAAAACAAACGGGTGCATTTAATCTCTCATGCAAATACTTAACCTCCCCTCACCCATTTTTATTTCCCATTATCATATATTCCCATTATCATATTTCCCATCCAGCCATCGTGTCTCCTATCAAGGCATCGCTCATTACCTTTATCTACACGCACACTCATCTCCCCTGCCCTCAACACACACACACACACACACACACATCACACACACACACACACACACGACACACACACCACCTCACAATATGCAGCCCGTCACCTGACGGTCACGACGGAACGCAACGGACGCCCCCACCAACTGTGTCTCCCGCCCTTAAAACAACACGCGCACACCACGTTGGGCGGCGTGTAAAAAACTTTCCCAGTAAATTTTCCCCAGTTTGGTGGTGCTCCCCCGGATTAGAAGTAAGTTTGGAAGGGTCCAGTATTTTCCTCACAGCAGGCAGGGGTCTGGACTGTTGTGTGTGGTGTTGTGTGTGTGTGTGGTGTGTGTGTGGGGGGGGGTTTGTGTGTTGGTGTGTGTGTTTGTGTGTTTTTGGGGGGGGGGGGGGGGGGGGGGGGGGGGGGGTTTTTTTTTTTTTTTTTTTTTTTTTTTTTGTGTGGGGGTTTGGTGTGGTGTGGTTTTGTGTTTTGGGTTTTGTGTGTGTGTGGGGTGTGTGGTTTTTGGTGTGTGGTGTGTGTGTGTGTGGGTGTGTGTGGTGGGTGGGTGGTTGGGTGGGTGGGTGGGTGGGTGGGGGGGGGGTGGGGGGGGGGGTGGGTGGGTGGGTGGGGGGTGGGTGGGTGGGTGGGTGGGGGGGTGGGTGGGGTGGGTGGGTGGGTGGTGGGTGGGTGGGTGGGTGGGGGGGGTGGGTGGGGGGGGGGGGGTGGGGGTGGGGGGGTTTTGGGGGCGGTGGGTGCGTGGGGGCGGGTGCTGCGTGCGTGGTGCTGCGGGTCGGTGGTGCTCGTGCGTCGTGCGTGCGTGCGTTCGTGCGTGCGTGCGTGCGTGCGTGGTGCCCGTGCGTCGGCGTGCGTGCGTGCGTGCTTTGCGTGCGTGCTGCGTGCGTGGTGGGTGGTGTTGTGTGTGTGGTTGTTGTGTGTGGTGTGTGTGTGTGTGGTGTGGTGTGGGGGAAAGGGAAGAGGAAGGGGCGATAGAGATGGGAGAGAAGGAGGAGATAAGGGGGGTAAGAAGAAAAGGGAGAGGGAGAAAAATAGAGAGAAGAGAGAGAAGAGAAATGTAAAGGGGGAAGGTTTGGGCGTACAATAGGAAGTTTTTGGGGAAAGGGGAAAAACTTTTTACGGGGGCAGCAGGAGGAGAAGGGACTGTGTGTGTGCGTGGCTGTGTTTGGGTGTGTTTTCGGCGCGCAAAAGACGGGAGGGGGTGGGGATGCACCTCATTCGGTGTCTGTGTGTTTTTTTTGGCGATGTTGTTTTTTGAAGGAAATTTTCCCACACGACTCGAGAGGGGTCACAACACACACACACAAAACACAACAACACAAACACACCACACCAACACACACCCACACAACATACACATACACACACACACACACACACACACATACCACACAAACACACCACCACCACACACCACACCACACACACACATACACCAAACACACACACACACACACAACACACACACACACACACACACCACACACAACCCCAGTGAGGGGAAAAATTTTGGGGTTCGGAAGGTTTTCCTTTTAAAAGCTCTGAAATATCCTCGCTCAGCAACAGACAAAAGATTTTTTTCCTGAGGACGCGGCAAAGTGTACCGTAGATCCTAAGGGGCGGTAATTGCCAATTTGCAGTTTTTTCCGTACACAAACGTGTCTACGCCACGATTTTTTTCCCCTCTGAAAGCCCCTGCCTGGGTTTCAGGCAATTGTTTTTCTGCTTTTCCCGGAACCGCCGGCGGCCAAAATGCAACTTTTTATGTCGACGCGGAGTGAGGCGCCACCTGCCCCCCGCCCCCCCCGGCGCGGCCCCGACCCGGGCCCTGCCCTGCCCCTGGGCCCCCCTTCGTGCTGGGGAAAAAACATTTATACTACATACATGCTAACATTTTTCATTTGGGTTTATTTTTTAAAGTTTTCTCCTTCTCGCTCCACCACCCCCCACCACCCTCTTTGCTTCCCTATCAATCCTGAATAGAAACCACGAAAATTTAAAGATATCAATTAGCCACCACTTCCTTCCCCGCACGACAGGGGAACAAACCGCGCTCCCCCTGCGGGTGCTGGACCCGGCAGGCGGGGGTGGGGACGGGGGGCCCTCAGGGTGCTGGAGGAGACTGAGGCTGGGCTGAAGGGGGGCGGGGGGGAGGAGGAGGAGGGGGAGGGAGGAGGAGGAGGGGAGGAGGAGGGTGTGCTGAGAATGAAGCTTGAGATGGCCCCTTCCTTTACCCCTTCCCACCACCCTGGGAGCGAGGACAAAAGGAGAGCATCGGCTCCTCCCCACTCTTTGATCCCGCCTCTTGGGGGCCTGCGTGGGGGGGGGGGCGCCGCAGGGGGAGCCCCCTGCGGGGGGACGAGGTATGCGGGCCCCACCCTGAGGGCGTCGGCCTTCCCCGTCACCTGAGTCTTCGGGCTGTTGTTTTGACACCACCGCCCCTTCCCTTACCCTCCCCCCTCCACCCATTGCTTACCCTATCACAGCCCATCTTCCTGCCCTTCACGTCACCTTACAAGGGGTCTGTCAGCCCCGTCACCGTGTCTTATTAGGTTTTTTTTTTACTAAGTGTCAGTAATCTGTCTCACCTATTTCTGACATCCCTTAATCTTCAGCCGTCACTTTGAAACAGTTTCGTCACCCTCTCAGCGTCTACCTCATTCGCACCCGTCACCCTGTCAACGGATTTTTACGCCGTCAGCCATCTGTCTCGCCCTGTCAGCAAACTTGAGTCCTTGAAACTAACTGTTCATCCTGTTGCTGTCTATTTCACTCTGTGGGGTTTTTGGTCTGTTTTGTTCTACCTCAACGCCCCTAAAGGGTTTTCATATTCGCAACAATGAAACCATGAAATTAGATTATCTTTTTTTAAATCAAAATTATTTGTAAATGTTTTTGGTTTTATTTTTTACAAAAATATAGGTTTCTCCTCAAGACTATACCCTATTTGGGGTTTGTGTCTTCTTAACCCCCTTCCGCCCAATTTTTCCCCTTGCTATAAAAAATGTATTTTGTCGAGCCAAAAAAATCCCGAAAAGTAACGGGAATATACTAAATTAGTTATCGAAAAGTTACAAAAACGGTCTATCTATAAAATTTTGCTTATATCAAAAAAATCGTTAATGGTACCCAAATTACAATAAAATTTACGCTCTGGGCCCAAGGGTTTTATACTTTCCTCGGATGGGTCCCAACGGGAAATAGATAAATAGATCGATATTTTTTTGTCCATAAAAATGCATAAAATGAAGAATGAAAAAATAAAAAAAATTTGACATAATATCCCAATCACTCAGGGACCAGACATTTACTAAAATCGTAATTAAAAAAAAGTATCAAGTGTCTAACAATTTTGATATGGGCAACTTTTGTGGCCCTTGATATTTATTTGCCATTAAAATTATACTTCCATGAAATATATAGCATTTCCTATCAACTCACTAAAAATTCAAAAACATACTAAAAAAAAAACTCAAACCTACAACGCATTTAAAATACAAAAAAATTGATTACATTCTCACAAATTACAAGTTAAAAAAGAAAACAAAAAACACTAAAAACTGTAACTGTTAAAATACAACAAACGTGCAGACTGTATCCCCTGTATTATAATCATTCCAAAACGTTAACGGTCGTCCCCTACACTTACGAACATAATGACAATAATGATACACGTCAGACCGTATTTTGCACCCGGGGTTATGTATGTATAATCACGTATTATCACCTCTTACACTCTCCCTTCATTACCTCCTGTTTCTGATTAGGGGCTGACAGTCCCCCTTTTTTATAACCCCTTTCACTCTAAAACCCGTTTATTTAAACGTCCTGTTCCCGTATGACGTGTTTTTTAAAAAGGGGTTATTTCACATACCACCCGCCCGCCTGCTCCAAATTTCCGCATTTTCTAATTACACAGCAAAATATTATTTATGACCAAGTTGTTGAAAAAATAAGATAACTGTTTTGTTTTTTTTTGTCACACGCGGCGGGAGGGGTAACGCTATCACCCCCTCCCCGGCCCCCCAATGGGGACTCACAATCGGTCATGGAAAATTTTGGGGGAAAAATAATTTAAAAAAGAAAAAAAACAAAAAGTGGCGAGCTGTCAGAGCGAAAAAAAAAAACCCGGAATTTTAATGCAAAAACCTTTTTTGTTTCTAGGCCGAGTAAAAAGTAAACCCAACCGAATTCAAAAGGGCAGGAATATGCGTTTAAAAAGACCAATTTAAGAATAACACTCCCAGGGACCATTTAAGAAAAAGATCCGCGACATTTTGTTTTCCCGGGACAGAAAATGATAAAAAATTCTTTGGGGTTGAGGTGGACGAATTTTTTTTTTTTATACCGAGAGGATCCTTTAGGCAGTAACAACTACCTGCAATATAAATTTACTAACGATATACAAACCCTTACAAATTATATAATGACACTGGGGGAATTTTAAGGGTGGTACTGAATGAAAAGCCGATGATTTACCTCCCTGGTGTAGTGGGTAGCGCGCCAGCTAGAATCTGCAGGCCTGGTTTTGAATCCGGGGCAGGACAAATCGGCGCCCCCAAACAGCTGTTCATCCCTTTCCTTTTGGGGGCGATAAAGGCTACCTGGGAAACCGGATGTCACATAGTCCTTGTTCCGGGGTAACGGGTTTAACCCCTCATAGCAGGGGGTCAAAAGGGTAATGCGACGGAGATGACACTGAGGCCCCGCGTACATAGCGTGTGCCCCCATTTTACCTTTACTTTTCTGATGGAAAGGCTAGTATTCGTCTTTGTTATCTGTGTGTTATTTTGCGTCATGCCCCGTCAAAGAAACAGTGTAAGGAGACAAGGGGAACAGAATCGAGTAGCAAGACGGGTAAAAGACGCGTGTGGCGGACAACACAGGGGCCGGCAGCAGCGCCAATCAGCCCCGACAAAAAACCCACCACCCCCGACCAAAAAAAAGCCAAAAAATAGATGAAAAATATAGGGCAAAATACGGGGCGTTTTGCTTCTTCATAAAAAAAACCCTTACAAAAAAAAATGGAAGAAATGACAAACCCTAATTTAAACAAAAAACCACGACCCTTCATGCTCTGTATAATAATTAAAAATTTAATAAAAAATAATAAATAAATAAAAAATAATAAGAATAAGAAAAGAAAATTTTATTTTCGCCCGAAAACATGACTGCAAAAAAAAAAAAATAATTACATAAAAAAAAAAGAAAAAGAACTTCAGCATAAGTAAAAAAAAAACAAGTTAAAGGAGGGAAAAATAGTGTTGTGGATAAAAAAAAAACCCCGTCAGACACGTATCTGACATAATAATCCAAAGTAGATAAACGTGATCCCTTTTTCCCGGGTTTGCAAAAACGAAAAAAACGATATATTTTCCCCAGCACCTTCCCGATAAAGAAAACATAGAACATAAGAAAAATAAGAAAAAAAGGGAAGGGTACAAGAGGCCGTGAAAACTCACGAGGGGAGTTCCTGTTTCTTAACATGCCTACTCCACCCTTTCATCCCCCCTGATATTGTCTAGCCCCCTTTTAAAAAACCCCTAAGACTCCCCACTAACTACCCGACGACTGAGTCCATTCCCATCATTTACCCCCCTATTTGTGAAACCGTTTCTCCCTATTAAACCATGTTTTGGCTTACAAAAATCCTTATTATTATTTCCTTATATATATTTTTTAGTCCCTTCTCCTTCACCAGAGGCAAACAGAAAAACGATAAAATTTTCCCCCCACTCCTTTGCTACTGAAGAAACCAACAGATTTTATGCCCTCAAATTCCCTTCTCGCTTCACCACAGGGTTTTTTTAATGGCGTTTATCGCGAGCATGCAGCGCGGCACCACCATTTTGCAGGGAATGTTACGCCACTTAAGCCCGGTTCCCCCATCCCGCTTGTACGGCCCCCCACAAAACAATAACGTCACAATTGACGTCACAACAAAGTCTACCCACCCCGTACCGCTGTACGGCCCCGTACAAAGTTAAATTCAACATCTCTCCCGCTCGGCGGTGTCCGCCGAGCGGAGTTGCCCAATGTGGGCCCCCGTTACCAAAAAAATACCACTCAAGCGGTGATGATGGTGACGCATTTTTGACGTGTTGTTGTAAGACATCCTACAAGCGGGCTGATGGGAACGGCCTTAAAACGCCGCAAGCCCCCCGGGACATTACCTGCACGACACACTGGTTTTGGGTAAGTGGCAGAGTCACTTAGAGTCACCAGAGTGGTGGTGTCACAGCACCGCCTAACTATAATGGGAGGGGGAGGGGAAGTGGTCTCTCTCCTTTCCCATCTTTTTTTCTTCTATCTAGAAACAATGACAATTATTATATTATTGGGCCTCTCTCTCTCTCTCTTTTCCTCCTCTTCCCCTCTCTCTCTCTCCTCGCTCCTCTCTCTCTCTCTCTCTCTCTTCTCCTTTTCTCCCCTCTCTCTCCTCTCTTCTCTTCTCTCTCCTCCTTTCCTTCTCTCCCCTCTCTCTCCTCTTCTCTCTTCTCTCTTAAAAAAAAATGACAACTGCATATGTGGGGACAGGTTTCCCCCCCCTTTTTTCTCTCCTTCTCTCTCTCTCTTCCTCTCTCTCTCTTCTCCTCTCCTCTCCCCCCCTCTCTCTCCTCTCCCCTTTTTCCCCTCCCTTTTTTCCCCTCCCTCCCTTTTCTCCCCCTCCCCCTTTTCTTGC
>JACEEZ010019034.1:0-18436 GCA_016584305.1 Chionoecetes opilio | reverse complement strand
TTTTGATTTAAAAAAATGCTTTTTTTGGGGGCCCCCGGGCCCCCCCCAAAATTTTAAAAAAAAAAAAATTCTTTCCCCCCCAAAAATTTTTTATTTTAAACCCTCCCGCAGGTTTTTTGACCTGTCGCAGCCTTATGGGGTAGCCAAAACAAAGTCACTCTCACTCAACCCCCGAAACCACCCCGCCCACCCACTGCTGAGTTGGTTCCCGTGACAATAGCGGGGCCCCCCTTTTTGAGCAGCGAGAGAAGGATTTTATTCTCTCATTTTATTCCGACGTGAAGCCGTCGGGAGTGGTTATATGTAGAGTTTACCTGCCGACCAGTTCTCTGGCCGGCGGGAGAATAAGAGCCTAGTCTCATCTACCACTCACGTCTTCATACTGGCCGGGCCCCAACCACCCGGTACAAGTTGAGTAGAATTTCTTTGCCGCTAAACAAAAAATTCTTATGATATCCTCCCGCAGGTTTTCCGTGCATGCCGTCAAGGGAGCCAAAACAAGCACTCTCACTCAACTCCTCCGAACCAGCCCGTCAGCACTGCTGAGTGGTTCCGTGACAATAGCGAGGGCCTGTGGAGCAGCGAGAGAAGCTGATTTTTCATTCTCTCATTTTTTTCCGACGTGAAGCCGTCGGTGATGTTGGGTTATGTGAGATTGTACCTGCCGCCACAGTTCGTCGGCCGGGCGGGCAGAATCAAGATCCCTAGTCTCATCCTTACCCTCCAGTCTTTCCAGACGCCGGACCCAGGTAGAATTCGTAGACAATTTTTGCGCATAACCAAAATTCTTTCCATGCATCCTCCAGGTTTTGCCTGTCCTCCATTCATCCGGAGCCAATCAAGATCTGTCATTTCCTCCGAGACAGACGCGGCCGGGGAGAGGTTAGTGACTTTTAGCAGTTTATTCTGCGTGAGCACCGGGAAGTGTTTTATTCGCTTTTTATGCACGAAGCCGTCGTGTGTGGCGATATATGAGCATTGTCCATCGCCCACGTCTTCGCGGCGGGCAGAATCAGACGCCCTTTCATTTTTTCCGGCTTCAATACTGCCGAGCCCACACCCGGTACAGTTTGATAGATTCCCTTGCCGGCTAAAAAAATTCTTCATGTCATCTCCCAGTTTTGCCTGTCGCCAGCCTCATAGGCCCGTAAACTAAGTCACTTCTACAAATATTTTTCCAACCACCCGTCATCGGAGGTGGTTGCCGAAATAGACGAGTCCTGGTGCGAGACGCTATTTTCCCGTCTGGTGTTCAGAACCGGTGCTGTCTTTACGAGCTGAGAGTGGTACCGACCCCCGGATTTTGACGGGGGTGCGCAAGATGCCTAGTTTCTACCATCCGTTCTTAGGCCGGGCGCCCAAGCGGACAAATTGGGAATTCTTGCCGCCGAACCAACATTCTCAGTGATCTCCGCAGTTTTATGCTGTGCATGCTTCAGGGAGCCAAATTCATCTCATCATTCCTCCGAACGAACCGTTCAGACTGCTGGTTGTTCCCGTGACCAGCCGCCAGGCGTCTGAGCAGCGGGAATAAGCCTGTCATTTTCATTCTCGTCTTTTTATCGCCGGAGCCGGACGCGGTTATAGTGGAGTGATTTCTCGCCACAGTTCGTATGGCCGGGCCGGGCAGATCATGAGCCTGTCCATGCCTTACCATCACGTTTCCCATAGGCCGGCCCCAACCAACCGACAAGTTTGACGTAGAATTTTGCCGCAAACCAAATTTTCATGACATCTCCCGCAGGTTTTTACTGTGCATGCCGTTAAGCGGTAGCCAATAAGTTCACTTCTGACTCACCTCCGAACCAGCCGTCCAGCGCGATTGGGACCTGACATGGAGGGCCTGTTTGAGAGCGTGAGACGATCTTCTCGTCATGTTTTATCCGACGAACTCGGTGATGTGCGGTTATAGTGAGAGTTGTAAATGCCGCCACAGTTCGTCTGGCCGGGGCGGGCAGAAATCAAGATGCCATAGTCTCATCTGACCACTCACGTCTTTCCATACTGGCCCGGGCCCCAGACCACCGGTACAAGTTTGAGAGAGAATTTCTTTGCCGCTAAACAAAATTCCTTTCATGATCATCCTCAGCGGTTTTTTGACCTGTCGCATGTCCTTCATAGGGTAGCCAAAACTAAGATCACTCTCACCTCAACTCCTCCGAACCAGCCCGTCCAAGCATGCTGAGTTGGTTCCCGTGACAATAGCTGAGGGCCCTGCTGGTGTGAGCAGCAGAGAGAAGCTGATTTTTCATTCTCGTCATTTTATTCCGACGTGAAGCCGTCGGTGATGTGGCGTGTTATAGTGAGAGTTGTTACTGACGCCACAGTTCGTCTGCTCGGGCGGGCAGAATCAAGAGCCTAGTCTCCATATTACCCACTCACGTCTTTCCATAACTGGCCCGGGGCCCAGACCACCAGGTTAAAAGTTTTGAGTAGAATTTCTTTTGCCGCTAAACAAAAAAATTCTTTCATGCTCATCCTCCCGCAGGTTTTTGACCTGTCGCATGCCTTCATAGGGTAGCCAAAACTAAGTCACTCTCAATCAACTACTTCCGAACCAGCCCGTCCAGCACTGCACTGAGTGAGTTCCCGTGACAATAGCCGATGGGCTGTGTGAGCAGCGAGAGAAGTGATTTTTTCATTCTCGCATTTTTATTCCGACGTGAAGCCGTCGGTGAGTGCGGTTTATAGTGAGAGTTGTACCTGCCGCCACAGTTCGTCGGGCCGGGCGGGCAGAATCAAGATGCCCAGTCTCAGTTACCACTTCACGATCTTCATTACTGGCCCGGCCCCAGGACCACCCGGTACAAGTTTGAGTTGCAATTTTCTTTCGCCGCTAAACAAAAATTCTTCATGATCATCCTCCCGACAGGTTTGGACCTGTCGCATGCCTTTCATTTAGGGTAGCCAAAAACTAAGTACACTCTCACTCAACTCCTCCGAACCAGCCCGACCAAGCGCGATGGGTTGGTTCCGTGACAATAAGCGCGTGCTGCGTGAGCAGCGAGGAGAAGCTGATTTGTCATTCTCGTAGTTTTATTCCGACGTGAAGCCGTCGGTGATGTGCGTGTTAGAGTGAGAGTTGTTTACGCCGCCACAGTTCGTAATGGCGGGCGGGCACGAATCAAGATGCCCTAGCTCATCTTACCACTCACGTTCTTTCCATACTGGCGTGCCCAGACCACCCCGGTACAAGTTGAGTAGGAATTCTTTGGCCGCTAACAAAAAATTCTCAGATCATCCTCCCGCAGGTTTTGAACTGTCGCATGCCTTTCATAGGGTAGCCAAACCTAAGTCACTCTCACTCATACTCCTTCCGAACCAGCCCGTCCAGCACTGGTGTGTGCTGAGTTGGTCCCGTGACAATAGCGAGGCCTGTGTGAGCCAGCGACGAGAAAGCTGATTTTTCATCTCGTCATTTTTATTCCGACGTGAAGCCGTCGTGATGGTGCGTGTTATAGGAGAGTGGTACCTGCCGCCACAGGTTAGTCTGTGGCCGGGGGTGCAGAATCAATGATGCCCCCTAGTCTCATCTTACCACTCACGTCTTTCATACTGCCCGAGCCCCAGACCACCCGGTACAAGTTTGAGTAGAATTTCTTGCCGCTAAACAAAAAATTCTTCAGATAATCCTCCCGCAGGTTTTTGGACCTGTCGCATGGCCTTTCATAGGGTAGCCAAAAAACTAAGATCACTCTCACTCAACTCTCCAGAACAGCCCGTTCCAGCACTGCTGAGTTGGTTCCCGTGTACAATCGCGCGGGCCTGTGTGAGCCAGCGAGAGAAGCGGATTTTTCATTCTCGTCATTTTTATTCCGACGTGAAAGCCAGTCGGTGATGTGCGTGTTATAGTGAGAGTTTACCGCCGCCACAGTTCGTCGGGCCGGGCGGGCAGACAATCAAAGAATGCCCTAGTTCTCATTCTTACACTCAACGTCTTCCCATACTGGCCCGGGGCCCCAAGACACCCGGTACAAGTTTGAGTAGAATTTCTTTGCCGCAAACAAAAATTCTTTCATGATCATACTCCGCAGGTTTTTGTACCTGTCGCATGCTTCATAGGTAGCCAAAACTAAGTCACTCTCACTCAACTCCTCCGAACCAGCCCGTCCAGCACTGATGAGTTGGTGCCCGTGACAATAGCGAGGCCTAGTGTGAGAGCGAGAGCAAGTTGATTTTCATTCTCGTCATTTGTTATTCCGACTTGAAGCCGTCGGGGATGTGCAGTGTTATAGTGAGAGGTTTGTACTGCCGCCCACAGTTCGTCGGCCGGGCGGCAGAATCAAGATGCCCTAGGTCTCATCTTACCACTCACGTCTTTCCATTACTGGCCCGGGCCTCCCAGAAACACCCGGTACAGTTGAGTAGAATTTCTTTGCGCTAAACAAAAAATTCTTGATGATCATCCTTCCCGCGGTTTTTGACCTGTCGCATGCTCTAGGGTAGCAAAACTAAGTCACTCTCACTAAACTCTCCGAACCAGCCGTCCAGCACTGCTGAGTGGTTTCCCGTGACAATAGCGAGGGCCTGAGTGAGCAGCGAGAGAAGCTGATTTTTCATTCTCGTCAGTTTTTATTCCCGGACCGGAAGCCGTCGGTGATGTGCGTTTTATAGGAGAGTGTACTGCCGCCACAGTCGTACTGGCCGGGCGGGCAGAATCAAGATGGCCCGCCTAGTCTCATACTTATCCAATCACGTCTTTCCATACTGGCCCGGGGCCCCAGACCACCCGGTACAATGTTTGAGTAGAATTCTTTTGCCGACTAACAAAAAAATTCTTCATGATCATCCTCACGCAGGTTTTTGACTGTCGCATGCCTTCATAGGGTAGCCAAAACTAAGTCACTCTCACTCAACTCCTCGAACCAGCCCGTCCAGCACTGCCTGAGTTGGTTCCCGTGACAATAGCCGAGGGCCTGGTGAGCAGCGAGAGAAGCTGATTTTCATTCTAGTCATTTTTATCCGACGTGAAGCCGTCGGTGATGTGCGGGTTATAGTGAGAGTTTCTGTACCTGCCGCACAGTTCGTCTGGCCGGGCGGGCAAAATCAAGTTGCCGCCGTAGTCTCCTCTTTACACTCACGTCTTTCCATACTGGCCCGGGCCCCAGACCCACCGGTACAAGTTTGAGTAGATTTCTGCCGCTAAAACAAAAAATTCTGTCATGATCATCCTCCCGCAGGTTTTGACCGTCGCATGCCATTCATAGGGTAGCCAAAACTAAGTCACTCTCACTCAAACTCCTCCGAACCAGCCCGTCCAGCACTGTGAGTTGGTTCCGTGACAATAGCGAGGGCTGTGTGAGCAGGCGAGAGAAGCTTGATTTTCATTCTCGTCATTTTTATTCCGGACGTGAAGGCCGTCGGGTGAGTGCGTGTTTATAGTGAGAGTTGTACCTGCCGCAAAAGTTCGTCGGCACGGGCGGGCAGAATCAAGATGGCCGCCCTAGCTCATCCCCCTTACCACTAAGTCTTTCCCCCCCATACTGGCCCGGGCCCCAGACCACCCGGTACAAGTTGAGTAGCATTTCTTTGCCGCTACATATAACAAAAAAATATCTTCATGACAGCTCCCGCAGGTTTTGACCTGTCGCATGCATTCAGAGGGTAGCCAAAACTAAGTCACTCTCACTAACCATCCTCCGAACCAGCGACAGCATGCCTGAGTGGTTACCGTGACAATAGCGAGGGCCTGTGTGAGCAGCGAGAGAAGCTGATTTTCCTTATCGTCATTTTTTCCGACGTGACGCCGCGGTGATGTGCGTGTTATAGTTGAGAGTTGTACATGCCGCCACAGTTCGTCTGGCCGGGGCGCAGAATCAAGATGGCCTAGTCTCATCTTACCACTCAGTCTTTCCATTACTGGCCCGGGCCCCCACCACCCGGTACAAGTGTGAGTATGGTTGAATTTCTTGCCGCATAAACAAAAAATTCTTTCATGATCATCCTCCCGACAGGTTTTTGACCTGTCGCATGACTTCATTAGGGTAAGCCAAAACTAAGTCACTCCACTCAATAACTTCCCTCCGAACCAGCCGTCCAGCACTGACTGAGTGGTTCCCGTGACAATAGCGAGGCCTGTGTGAGCAGCGACGAGAAGCTGATATTTCATTCTCGTCATTTTTATTCCGGACGTGAAGCCGTCGGTGAGTGCGGTTATAGTGGAGTTGTACCTGCCGCCACAGTTCGTCTGGCCGGGCGGGCAGAATCAAGATGCCCTAGGTATCATCTTACCCTCACGTCTTTCCATACTGGCCCGGGCCCCACACCACCCGTACAAGTTTGAGTAGATTCTTTGCGCTAAACAAAAAAGTCTTTCATGATCATCCCTCCGCCGGTTTTTGAATGCGCATTGCCGTCAGAGGGTAGCCAAAACTAAGTCACTCTCACTCAACTCTCCGAACCAGCCCGTCCAGCACTGCTGAGTTGGTTTCCAGTGACATAGCGAGGGCCTGTACGTGAGGCAGTCGCAGGAAGCTGATTTTTCATCTCGTCTTTTATTCGACGTGAAGCCGACGGTGATGTGCGTGTTATAGTGAGGAGTTGTACCTGCCGCCACAGTTCGTCGGCCGGGCGGGCAGAATCAGATGCCCTAGTCTCATTTTCCCGTCAAGTCCCTTTCCATACTGGCCCGGGCCCCACACCCCACCGGTACAAGTTTGAGTAGAATTTCTTGCCGCTTAAACAAAAAATTCTTTCATGGATCATCCCTCCGCACGGTTTTGACCTGACGCATGCCTTCATTGGGTAGCCAAACTAAGTCCCTCTCACTCAACTCCTCGAACCAGCCCCGTACAGCACTGCTGAGTTGGTTCCCGTGACAATAGCGAGGGCCTGTGTGAGCAGCGAAGAGAAGCTGATTTTTTTCATTCTCGTCATTTTTATTCCGACGTGAAGCCGTCGGTGATGTGGTGTTATTAGTGAGAGTTGTACCTGCCGCCACAGTTTTCGTCTGGCCGGGCGGGCAGAAGCAAGAGCCCTAGTTCATCTTACCACTCACGTCTTCCCTACTGGCCGGCCCCAGACCACACTGGTACAAGTTTGAGTAGGAATTTCTTTGCCGCTAAACAAAAAAATTCTTTCATGATCATCCTCCCCGCAGGTTTTTTGACCTGTCGCATGCCTTAGAGGGTAGCCAAAACTAAGTCACTCTCACTCAACTCCTCCGAAACCAGCCCGAACTCAGCGCTGCTGGGTTGTTCCCGTGACAATAGCGAGTGCCTGTGTGAGCAGCGAGGAGAGAAGCTGATTTTTTCATTCTCGTCATTTTTATTCCGACGTGAAGCCAGTCGGTGATGTGCGTGTATAGTGAGAGGCTGTTACCTGCCCGCCACAGTTAGTCTCGGCCGGGGCGGGCAGAATCAAGATGGCCGTAGTCTAATATTACCACTCACGTCTTTCCCTACTGGCCCGGGCCCCAGACCACCCGGTACAGTTTGAGTAGAATTTCTTTGCCGCTAAACAAAAAATTCTTTCATGATCATCCCCCGCAGGTTTTTGACCTGTCGCACCTCATAGGGTAGCCAAAACTAGTCACTCTCACTCAACTCCTCCGAACCAGCCCGTTCCAGCACTGCTGAGTTGGTTCGTGAACAATAGCGAGGGCCTGTGTGAGCAGCGAGAAGAGAAGGATTTTTCATTCTCGTCATTTTTATTCCGACGTGAAGCCGTCGGTGTGTGCGTGTTATAGTGAGATTTGTACCGCCGCCACAGTTCGTTCTGGCCGGGCGGGCAGAATCAAGATGCCCTAGTCTCCATCTTACCACTCACGTCTTTCCATACTGGCCCGGGCCCCAGGACCACCCCGGTACAAGTTTGAGTAGAATTTCGCTTGACGCCTAAAACAAAAATTCTTCATGATCATCCTCCCGCAGGTTTTTGACTGTCGCATGCTCATAGGGTAGCCTAAAACTAAGTCACTCTCACTCAACTCTCCGAACCAGCCCGTCGCACTGCCGAGTTGGTTCCCGTGACAATAGCGAGGGCCTGGTGCGCAGCGAGAGAAGCTGATTTTCATTCTCGTCATTGTTTATTCCGACGTGAAGCCGTCGGTGATGTGCGTCTTGTTATAGTGAGAGTTGTACCTGCCGACAGTTCGTCTGGCCGGGCGGGCATGATCAAGATGCTAGTCTCATCTTACACTAACGTCTTTCCATATGGCCCGGGCCCCAGACCAAACGGTACAAGTTGAGTAGAATTTCTTTCGCTACAACAAAAAATCTTTCATGATCATCCCCGCAGGTTTTGTACGTCGAATGCTGCATCGGGTAGCCAAAACTAAGTCACTCTCACTCAACTCCTCCGAACCAGCCCGTCCCAGCACTGCTGAGGTGGTTCCCGTGACAATAGCTAGGGCCTGTGTGAGCAGCGAGAGAAGCTGATTTTCATTCACGTCATTTATTCCGACGTGAAGCCGTCGGTGGATGCTGCGGTTATAGTGAGAAGTTGTACCTGCCGCCACAGTTCGTCTGGCGGGGGACAGAATCAGATGCCGCCCCTAGTCTAATCTTACCACTCACGTCTTTCCAACTGGCCCGGGCACCATGACACCGGTACAAGTTTGAGTTAGAATTTCTTGGCCGCTAAACAAAAAATTTCTTTCATGATCACCTACCGCAGGTTTTGACCTGTCGCATGCCTTCATAGGGTAGCCAAAACTAAGTCACATCTCACTCAACTCCTACGTAACCAGCCCCCGTCCAGCACTGATGAGTGGTTCCCCGTGACAATAGCGAGGGACTGTGTGAGCAGCAGAGGAGAAGCTGATTTTTCATTCTCGTCATTTTTATTCCGGACGTGAAGCCGTCCGGTTGATGTGCGTGTTATAGTGAGAGTTGTACCTGCCGCCACCAGTTCGTCTGCGGGCCCAGGGCAGAATCAAGATGCCCTAGTCTCATCTTACCACTCACGTCTTTCCCATACTGGACCGGGCCCACACCACACGGTACAAGTTTGAGTAGAATTTCTTTGCGCAAACAAAAAATTTTTCATGATCATCTCCCGCAGGTTTTTGACCTGTCGCAATTTGGGTGCCTTCATAGCGTAGCCCAAAAAATAAGTCACTCTCACTCAACTCCTCCGAACCAGCCCTTCCAGCACTTGCGGGAGTTTGGTTCCCGTGACATAGCGAGGGCCTGTGGGAGAGCGAGAGAAGCTGATTTTCATTCTCGCATTTTTATTCCGACGTGAAGCCGTCGGTGATGGGCGTGTATAGTGATGAGTTGTACCTGCCGCGAGACAGTTCGTCTGGCGGCGGGCAGAATCAAGATGCCCTATTCTCATCTTACCACTCAACGTTTTCCATACTGGCCGGGCCCCCACACACCCGGTACAAGTTTGAGTAGAATTTCTTTGCCCGCTAACAAAAAAATTCTTTCAATGATCTCCTCCGCAGGTTTGGAACCTGTAGCATGCCTCCTAGGTAGCCAAAACTAAGTCACTCTCACTCAACTCCTCCGAACCGCCCGTCCAGCACTGCTGAGTTGGTTCCGTGACAATAGCGAGGGCTGTGTGAGCAGCGAGAGAAGCTGATTTTTCATTTCTCGTCATTGTTATGACGACGGTTGTGAACGCGTCGGTGATGTGCGTGTATAGTGAGAGTTGTACCTGCCGCCACAGTTGTCGTATGCTGGGCGGGGCAGAATCAAGATGCCCTAGTCTCATCTTACCACTCAGTCTTTCCATACTGGCCCGGGCCCCCCACACCACCGGTAAAGTTTGAGTAGAATTTCTGTGCCGCTAACAAAAAATTCTTTATGATCATCCTCCCGCAGGTTTTTGACCTCTGTCGCATGCCTTCATGGGTAGCCAAAACTAAGTCACTCTCACTAACTTCCTCCGAACCAGCCCAGTCCAGCACTGACTGAGTTGGGTTCCCGTGCAATCGCGAGGGGCCTGTGTGAGCAGCGGAGAGAAGCTGATTTTTCATTCTCGTTCATTTTTATTCCGACGTGAAGCCGTCGGGATGTGCGTGTTATAGTGAGAGTTGTACCGTGCCGCCACAGTTCGTCTGGCCGGGCGGGCGAATCAAGATGCCAGTCTCATCTGACCACTCACGTCTTTCCATAACTGCCCGGGCCCCCGACCACCCGGTACAAGTTGAGTAGAATTTATTTGCCGCTAAACAAAAAAATTCTTTTCATGATCACCTCCGCAGGTTTTTGACCCTGCGCATGCCTGCACTAGGTAGCCAAAACAAGTCACTCTCACTCAACTTCCTCCCGAACCAGCCCGACCAGGCTGCGGGTTGGTTCCCGTGACACTAGCGACGGCATGTGTGAGCAGCGAGAGAAGCTGATTTTCATTCTCGTCATTTTTATTCGACGTGAAGCCGTCGTCGGTGACTGGCGCTGTATAGTGAGGAGTTGTACCTGCCGCCAATTTCGTCTGGCCGGGCGGGCAGATCAAGATGCCCTAGTCTCATCACCACTCACGTCTTTCCATACTGCGCCCGGGCCCAGACCACTACGGACAAGTTGAGTAGAAATTTTCTTTGCCAGCTAAACAAAAAATTCTTTCATGATCGATCCTCCCGCAGTTTTTTGACCTGTTGCATGCCTTCATAGGGTGGTAGCCAAACTAAGTCACTATCACTCAACCTCCTCCGAACCAGCCGTCCAGCACTGCTGAAGTTGGTTCCGTGACAATAGCGAGGGCCTGTGTGAGCAGCGAGGAGAAGCTGATTTTTCATTCTCGTCATTTTATTCCGACGTGAAGCGTGGATGGCGTGTTATAGTGAGAGTTGTACCTGCCGCCACAGTTCTGTTTCTGGCCGGCGCGGGCAGATCAAAGATCCCTAGTCTTCATCTTACCACTCAGTCTTTCCATACTGGGCCCGCGGCCCCAGACCACACGGTACAAGTTGAGTAGAATTCTTTGCCGCTAAACAAAAAATTCTTTCATGATCATCCCCGCAGGTTTTTGACTGTCGCATGCCTCATAGGGTAGCCAAAACTAAGTCACTCTCACTCAACTCCTCCGAACAGCCCGTTCCAGCACTGCCTGAGTTGGTTCCCGTGACAATAGCGAGGCCTGTGTGAGCAGCGAGAGAGAGAATGCTGCCATTTTCATTCTCGTCATTTTATTCAGACGTGAAGCCGTCGGTGATGGCGGGTTATGTGAGAGTTGTGCCTGCCGCCACAGTTCGTCGCCGGGCGGGCAGAATCAAGATGCCCAGTTCTCATCTTACCACTCACGTCTTTCCTACTGGCCGGGGCCCCAGACCACCCAGGGGTACAAGTTGAGTAGAATTTCTTTGCCGACCAAACAAAAATTCTTCTGATCATCCTCCGCAGGTTTGACATGTCCGCAATGCCTTCATAGGGTAGCAAAAACTAAGTCACTCTCACTCAAACTCCTCCGAACCAGCCCGTCCAGCACTGCTGAGTTGGTTCCCGTGACAATGCGAGGGCCTGGGGTGAGCAGCGAGAGAAGCTGTTTTTTCATTCTCGTCATTTTTTTTCCCGACGTGAAGCCGTCGGTGATGTGCGGGTTATAGTGAGAGGTTGTACCTGCCGCCACAGTTCGTCTGGCCGGGCGGGCAGAATCAAGATGCCCTAGTCTCATTTTACCACTCACGTCTTTCCATACTGGCCGGGCCCCAGCCCAACCCGGGTACAAGTTTGAGTAGAATTTCTTTGCCGCTAAAAAAAAAAAATTCTTTCATGATCATCCTCCCGCAGGTTTGACCTGTCGCATGCCTTCATAGGGTAGCCAAAAAAAGTCACTCTCACTCAACTCTCCGAACCAGCCCGTCCAGCACTGTGAGTTGGTTCCCGGGACAATAGCGAGGGCCTGTGTGAGCCGCGAGAGAAGCTGATTTTTACATCTCGTAATTTTTATTCCGACGTGAAGCCGTCGGTGTGGCGTGTTATAGTGAGGAGTTGTACCTGCCGCCACAGGTTCGTATGGCCGGGCGGGCAGAATCAAGATGCCGCCCTTAGTCTCATTCTTACCACCTCACGTCTTTCCATACTGGCCCGGCCCAGACCACCGTTACAATTTGAGTAAATTCTTGCCGCTAAACAAAAAATTCTTCATGATCTCCTCCCGAGGTTTTGACCTGTCGCATGCTCATAGGTAGCCAAAAACTAAGTCACCTCACTCACTTCCTCCGAACCAGCCCGTCAGCACTGCCTGAGGTTGGTTCCGCTGACAATAGCGAGGGCCTGTGTGAGCAGCCGACGAGAAGCTGGATGATTGATTTTTCATTTCTCGTAATTTTATTCCGACGTGAAGCGTCGGTGATGTCGTGTTAAGTGAGAGTTGTTACCTGCCGCCACCCACAGTTTCGTCTGGCCGGGCGGGCAGAATCAAGCTTGCCGCCTAGTCTCATCTTACCACACTCACGTCTTTCCATACTGGCCCGGGCCCCCCAGACCACCGGTACAAGTTTGAGTAGAATCCTTTGCCCCTAAACAAAAAATTTCTTTCATGATCATCCTCCCGAGGTTTTTGACCTGTCGCATGCCTCATAGGCGTAGCCCCAAAACTAAGTCACTCTCACTCAACTCTCGAACCAGACCCGTCCCAGCACTGCCTGAGTTGTGCCCGTGACAATAGCGAAGGGCCTGTGGAGCAGCGAGAGACGCTGATTTTTTCATTCTCGTCATTTTTATTCCGACGTGAAGCCGTCGTGAGTGCGTGTTATAGTGAGAGTTGTACCTGCCGGCCACAGTTCGTCTGGGACGGGAGGGCAGAATCAAGATGCCCTAGTCCATCTTTACCAACTCAGTCTTTCCATACTGGCCCGGGCCCCATCACCACCCGGTACACGTTTGATAGAAGTTCTTTGGCCGCTAAACAAAAAAATTCTTTCATGATCACCTCCGCAGGTTTTTGACTGTGCATGCCTTCATAGGGTAGGCAAAACTAAGTTCACTCTCACTCAAAACTCCTCCGAACCAGCCCGTCCAGCACTGCTGAGTTGGTTTCCAGTGACAATAGCGAGGGCCTGTGTGAGCAGCGAGAGAAGGCTGATTTTTCATTCTCGTCATTTTATTCCGACGTGAAGCCGCCCCAGGTGAGTGCGTGTTATAGTGAGAGTTGTACTGCCGACCCACAGTCGTCTCGCAGGGCGGGCCAGAATCAAGTGCCCTAGTAGCATCTTACCACTCACGTCTTCCTACTGGCCCGGGACCACCACCACCCGGTACAAGGTTTGAGTTAGATTTCTTGCCGCTAAACAAAAAATTCTTTCATGATCATCTCCGCCAGGTTTTGAACCTGTCGCATGCCTTCATAGGGTTAGCCAAAACTAGTTCACTCTCCACTCAAACTCCTCAACGAAACCAGCCCGCCAGCACTTGCTGAGTGGTTACCCGTGACAATAAGCGAGGCCTGTGTGAGCAGCGAGGAGAAGCTGATTTTTTAATTCTCGTCATTTTTATTCCGACGTGAAGCCGTCGGTGATGTGCGTGTTTATAGGGAGAGTTGTACCTGCCGCCACAGTTCGTCTGCCCGGGCGGGCAGAATCAAATGCTAGTCTCATTCTTACACTCACGTCTTTCCAAACTGGCCGGGCCCCAGACCACCCCGGGGTACAAGTTTGAGTAGAATTCTTTGCCGCTAAAACAAAAAAAATTCTTTCATGTCATCCTCCGCAGGTTTTTGACCCCTGTCGCATGCCTTCATAGGGTAGCCAAATAAGTCACTATCACTCAACTCCTCCGAAACCAGCACTTACGTTCCAGCAATGCTGAGTTGGTTTCCCGTGACAATAGCGAGGGCCTTGTGTGAGCAGCGAGAGAAGCTGATTTTCATTTTAATCGTCATTTTATTCCGACGTGAAGCCGTCGGTGATGTGCGTGTTATAGTGAGAGTTGTACCTGCCGCCACAGTTCGCTGGCCGGGCGGGCAGAATCAAGAATGCCCTAGTCTATCTTACACTCACGTCTTCATAAATGGCCCGGGCCCAGAACCACCCGGTACAAGTTGAGTAGAATTTCTTTGCCGCTCCTAAACAAAAAATTCTTTCATGATCATCCTCCCGCAGGTTTTTGACCTGTTTCGCATCCTTCATAGGGTAGCCAAAACTAAAGTCACTCTCACTCAACTCCTCGAACCAGCCCGATCCAGCACTGTGAGTTGGTTCCCGTGAAACAAAAAAAAAAAAAAAATAAAGCGAGGGCCGTGAGCAGCGAGCGAGAAGCTGATTTTTCATTCTCGTCATTCTTTATTCGACGTGAAGCCGCGGTGATGTGAGTGTTATTTAGTTATGAGTTGTACCTGCCGCACAGTTCGCGGCCGGGCGGGCAGAATCAAGATGCCCTAGTTCACTTACCACTCACGTCTTTCAATACTGGCCGGGCCCCCAGACCACCCGTACAAGGTTTGAGTAGAAGGGTTCTTGCCGCCTAAACAAACAAATTCTTTCATGATCATTCTCCCGCAGGTTGTTGACCTGTCGCATGCCTTCATAGGGTAGCAAAAAACTTAAGTCATCTCACTTCAACCTCCGAACCAGCCGTCCAGCACTGCTGAGTTGGTCCCGTGACAATAGCGAGGGGCCTGTTGAGCAGCCGCGAGAAGCTGATTTTCATTCTCGTCATTTTATCGACGTGAAGCCGCGGTGATGTGGCGTGGTATAGTGAGAGTTGTACCTGCCGCCACAGTTCGTCTGGCCGGGCGGGCAGAATCAAGATGCCCTAGCTCATCTACAATCACGTCTTTCCATACTGTGCCGGCCCCAGACCACCCGGTACAAGTTGAGTAGAATTTCTTGCCGTAAACAAACAAATCTTAATGATCATCCTCCCGCAGGTTTTTGACCTGTCGCATGCCTTCATAGGGTAGCCAAAAACTAAGTCACTCTCACTCAACTCCTCCGAACGGCACTCCAGCACTGCTGAGTTGGTTCCCGTAGTTTGACAATAGCGAGGGCCTGTGTGAGAAGCGAGGAGAAGAAAGCTGAATTTTTCATTATCGTCATTTTTATTCGCGTGAAGCCGTCGGTGATGTGCGTGTTATAGTGAGAGTTGTACCTAGCCGCCACAGTTCGTCTGGCCGGGCGGGACAGAATCAAGATGCCCTAGTTCATCTTACCACTCACGTCTTTCCATCCTGCCCGGGCCCCACCACCACCGGTAGGTACAAGTTGACGTAGAATTTCTTTGCCAGCTAAACAAAAATTCTTTCAGATCACCTCCCGCAGGTTTGACCTGTCGCATGCCTTCATAGTGGGTAGCCAAACCTAAAGTCACTCTCTCACTCAAATCCTCCAGAACCAGCCACGTCCAGCACTGCGAGTTGGTTCCCGTGACAATAGCGAGGGCCTGTGTGAGCAGCGACGAGAAGCTGATTTCATTTCGTCATTTTTATTCGACGTGAAGCCGCGGTGATGTGCGTGTTTATAGTGAGATGTATGTACTGGCCGCCACAGTGTCTAGGCCGGGCGGGCAGAATCAAGATGGCCATAGTCTCATCTTAACCACTAGCTCTTTCCATACTGGCCCGGGCCCACACACCACCCGGTACAATTTGAGTAGAAATTTCTTTGCCGCCCTAAACAAAAAAGTCTTCAGATCATCTGCCGCAGGTGTGTGACCTGTCGCATGCCTTCATTAGGGTAGCCAAACTAAGTTCACTCTCACTCAACTCCTCCGAACCAGCCCGTCCAGCACTGCTGAGTTGTTCCCGTGACAATAGCGAGGGCCGGTGAGCAGCGAGAGAAGCTGATTTTATTCTCGTCATTTTATTCCGACGTGACAGCCGTCGGTGATGTGCGTTTATAGTGAGATTGTACCTGCCGCCAACAGTTCGTCTGGGCCGGGCGGGCAGAATCAAGATGCCCTAGTCTCATCTTACCACTCACTGTTCTGTCCATACTGGCCGGGGGCCCCAGGTGGGACCACCGGTACAAGGTTGAGTAGAATTTCTTTGCTCGCTAAACAAAAAAATTCTTTCATGATCATCCTTCCCGCAGGTTCTATTGACCTGTCGCATGCCTTCATAGGGTAGCCAAAACTAAGTCACTCTAACTCAACTCCTCCGAACCAGCCCGACCGCCGCTGCTGGGTTGGTTCCCGATGACAATAGCGAGTGCCTGTGTGAGCAGCGAGAGAAGCTGATTTTCATCTCGTCATTTTTACCGACGTGAAGCCCGTCGGTGATGTGGTGTTATAGTGAGAGTTGTAACCTGCCGCCACAGTTCGTCTGGAGGGCGGGGCCAGCAATCAAGATGCCCTAGTCTCATCCTTACCACTCACGTCTTTCCATTAATGGGCACGGGGCCACAGACACCCCGGTACAAGTTGAGTAGAATTTCTTTGCCGCAAACAAAAAATTCTTTCATGATCATCCTCCCGCAGTTTTCGTACCTGATCGCCAGGCCTTCATAGGGTAGCCAAAACCTAAGTCCACTCTCACTAACTCCTCCGAACCAAGCCCGTCCAGCACTGATGAGTTGGTTCCCGTGACAATAGCGAGTGCTGTGTGAGAGCAGCGAGAGAAGCTGATTTTCATTCTCGCATTTTTATTCCGACGTGAAGCCGTCGGTGATGTGAGTGGTATAGTGAGAGTTGTAACCTGCCGCCACAGTTCGTCTTGGCCGGGCGAGGCAGAATCAAGATGCCCTAGTCTAATCTACACTCAAGTCTTTCCATACGGGCCCGGCGCCCCAGACCACCCGGTACAAGTGAGTAGAATTTCTTGCGCTAAAACAAAAAATTCTTTCATGATCATCATCCCGCAGGTTTTTGACCTGTCGCATGCATTCATAGGGTAGCCAAAACAAGTCAATCACTCAACCTCCGAACCCAGCCCGTCCAGGCCACTGCTGAGTTGGGTTCCCGTGGACAATAGCGAGGGCCTGTTGTGAGCAGCGAGAGAAGCGATTTTTCATTCTCGCATTTTTATTCCGACGTGAAAGCCGTCGGGATGTGCGTGTTATAGTGGGAGTTGTACCCTGCCCGCCACGTTTCGTATGGCCCCGGGTCGGGCAGAATTTTTCCAAGATGCCGCCTAGTCTCATCTTACCACTCACGTCTTTCAATAATGGCCCGGGCCCCAGACACCCGGTACAAAGGTTTGAGTACGAATTTCTTTGCTGCTATAACAAAAAATTCTTCATGATCATCCTCCCGCCAGGTTTTTTGACCCTGTGCATGCCTTCATAGGGTAGCCAAAACTAAGTCACTCTCACTCAACTCCTCCGAACCAGCCCGTCCAGCATGCTGCGTTGGTTCCCGTGAACAACAATTAGCGAGGGCCTTGTCGTGAGCAGCGAGAGAAGCTGATTTCATTCTCGTCATTTTTATTCCGACGTGAAGCCGTCGGTGGAGGTGATGTGCGTGTTATAGTGAGAGTTGTAACTGCCGCACAGTTCGTCTGGCCGAGGAGGCAGAAGCAAGATGCCCTAGTATCATCGTACCACTCACGTCTTTTCCATATGCCGGGCCCCCACACCACCGGTACAAGTTGAGTAGAATTCTTTTGCCGCTAAACAAAAAAACTTTCATGATCATCTCCCCTACGTTTTCCGATGCCTTCAAGGGTAGCCACAAACAAGTCTCATCAACTCCTCCGTAAACAAAATCTCATGGATGGTTCCGAAAGGTAGCCTGTGATGCTCAAGTAGCAATTAATATCTCCATTTATCCCGGAAGCCGGTGAGTGCTGGTTGTCCCTAGCCGCCGTTGTGGCGGCGGGAGAATCAAATGCTTCCATTCTCATCTTTCACCAGTGACCGCCGCTGGCAGTACGTAAGTTGCTGAACATTCGTTGCAGCGGCAGAATTTCTTGCCCTGCAGTTCTAACTCTCCATCAAGCCTGCTCCAACACCAGTCACATACTAATCCTCCGAACAGCCCTCAGCCTGCGGTGTTCCCGGCAAAGCGATGCTTCGTGAGCAGGAAGAACGTTTATCGTCGTCATTTTATTGTCGCCGCGGTGAGGCTGTAGTGGGTACCGCCGCCAGTTGCTGCGCGTCAAACAGATGCCGTCCATTTGCCTCGTCTTCCAATGCGGCCCCAACACGTAAAGTTTGGCTAAAAAATTCTTTCATCTCCCCAGGTTTTTGACTGTCCTGCCCAATGGACCAAACTGATCATCTACCAACCCAACAGTCCTCCAACTCTCAGTCCCGCCAAGCGGTGTCAGGAAACAGTGCTTTATCTCGGAGCGAGTGATTTCCCGTTTTATGAGTGACGTCGGTGTGCGGTATGGAGATTGTATCCTCCTTTGTCGGCCGGGCATCAGATGCTAGTCTAATTACTCCCTTCTCTGGCCGGGCCCCAAATAACCCGCATTTATTAAATTCTTTGGCACAAAACAATCTTCATGATCTCCACGTTTTGACTGTGTGCCTCTGACCAAAACAAGCTCCACCAACCCAACCGCTGTCAGCTCTGTTGGTCCGTGACATGGAGGCCTGTGAGCAGCTGAGAAGCTTTTCGTTCGTGGAGATTCTGTCAGTTTCTGCCTGGCTAGGCCGGGCATACCC
>JACEEZ010019033.1:57735-65704 GCA_016584305.1 Chionoecetes opilio | reverse complement strand
GGGGAAAAAACCCCTTTTTTAAAAGGGCCCCTTTTAAAAAATTTTTTTTTTCCCCGTTTTTGCCCCCCTTTTTTCCCCCAAAAAAAAAAGGGGTTGGGTGGGGGTTTGGAAAGGGGAAAAAAAAATTTTAAAAAAATTTTAGGAAAAAAACTGGGGGCCAAAAATTTTTTAAAGGGAATAAAATACAATTCTAAGAGGGAAAATGGGGGGAATTTGGGGGGGGAAAAAGGGGGGGGAAGGGAGACGGTGGAAAGGCCCGGGAAGTTTACAAAGGTTAAAACCCGGGGGGCCCCCCCCCCCCCAAAAAAAACAAATGGGAAAAGGCAAAAAATTCTAAAAAAAAAAACCCCCCAAAAACAAAAAAAAAAAAATTTTAAAGGGAAAAATTTAAAGGGAGCCTTCCCCTTAAAAAATTTAAAATAAAGGGGGGGGGTTTGTTTGTCGTTAAAAAAAAACCCTTTCGTTAACCCAAAAAAATTTTGGGGGGAAAAAAAGGGAAAGGTGAAATTGGGATTTGGGGCCGCGGGGGCCCAAAGGGGGCGGGAAGTGAAAGAAAATTTTGGGGAATTTGGGACCTGGGGGAAGGGGCGGGCCCTAAGGGGGGGGGGCAAAGGGGAGGGGGGGGGAAAAAATTTTTTTTTTTGGGGGCCCCGGGGGGGGAAAGCCCACGGTTATGGCAATTTTCCCCCCCCAAGAAATTTAAAAAGAAAATAAAAAAAGGGGGAAAATTTTTTTTTTGGGGCTTTTGGGGTTTAAAATTTAAAAAAATTTTTTTTTTTATTTCTCATTTAAAAGGGTTTTTCAAATTTTTAAAAGGGGAAAAATTTTTTTTAAAAATTTTTTAGGGAAAAGGGGGGGTTCCCGGGGGTTTTTTTAAAATTTAAAAAAAAAAAAAACCCTTTTAAAAGGGGTCCAAAAATTTTTTTTTTTAAAAAAAAGGGGTTTTTTTTTTAAAAAAAAATTTATGGGGCGGGGGATTTTTTTTGGCTTGAAGTTATTTTTTTTTTTTGGGGGGCCCCAAAAAAAAAAACCCCCATTTAAAAAAAATGGGGGTGGGCCCTCCCGTATTTAAAAAAACTGGGGCACCAAGGGGGGGAAGTTTTTGGGAAAAGGGCGGTTGAGAAAAAAAAAAACTTTCCCCACCAAACCCGGGAATTTATTTAAGGGTTTTTAAAAAAAACCAACCCGGGGGTTTTTTTAAAACCCCCCAAAAAAACCCTTTTTCAAAAAATTTTTTTCCCCTCCCCAAATTCTTATCTTTGGGGGAAAAAAACCCCCGGGGAGGGGGGGTTTGGGAAAGTGAGAAAAATTTTTTTTTTTAAAAAAAAAACCCAAAGTAAAAAAATTTTTTAAAAAAACTTTAAAATTGGCCCAAAAATTTAATGGTTTTGAATCCCCGCCCCTTTTGAAATTTCTCGGAAAATTTTAAAAGGGGAAAAAAGGGGGGGAAATTTTTGGGGTTTGGCCCCCAAAAATTTTTTTAAAAAGGGGGGGCCCCCCAAAAAAAAATTTTAAAAATTTGGGGTTTTTTGGGAAGGGGCCACATGGGTTTGGAAGGGGGGTTTTTAACAGAAAAAAGGGTTTTAAAAAAAACGCTTTTTAAAAAAACCTTTTTTTAAAACGGTTTTCCTTTTAATTTTTTTTTTTTAACAAAAAAAAAAATAAAAAAATATAAAAAAAAACCCCTTAAAAGGGGAAAAAAAGGCCAGGCTTTCCCCCAAAAAAAAAAAACTTCCTAATTTAAAAATTTTTAAAAAATTTTAAAGAAAAAGGGTTTTAAAAATTTTTTTTTAAAAAGGGGTTTTTTTGCAAAAGGGGTTTTAAAGAAAGGGGGTTAAATTTTGGGGGTTTTATAAATTTTGTTTTTTGGGGAAATGGATAAAAATTAAAATTTTTTTTGGGGTTTTGGGGGGAAAAAAAACCCCCCTTTTTTAGGAAAAGGGGGAACTGGGGCCCCCCTTGGGGAAAAAAAAAACTTTTTGGGGGTTTTTGGTTTTTAAAAAAACCCCGGGGTAATTTTTTAAAATTTAAAAAAAACCCCCAAACCCCCAAAAAATAAAAATTTTTGTTTTTTAAAATTTTTAAATTTTTTTTTTTAAACAAAAGAAACCGGGCCCCAAAAAATTTTAAAAAAGGGGTTTTTTTTAGGAAATTTTAAGAAAATATAAGGGGGTTTTGGGGGGTTTTGGGGGGGTTTTTAGAGTTTTAAAAAAAAAATTGAAAGGGGAGGGTTTAAAAAAGGGGGTGGTTTTTTCCAAAAAAAGAGGTTTGGAAAGGGTTTTTGGGGAAGGGGGTTTTTAAAAGGAAAAATTTCAAAGGGTTTGAACGAAACCTTTTCCAAAAAAAAAAAACCCAAAAAAATTTTTTTAAAAAAAATTTTTTTCCAACCCGTAAAAAAGGGGGGAAAAAATTTTTTTCCCAAAAATTTTAAACAATAAAAGGGAAAAGTTTATTTTAAAAAAAAAAAAAGAGGGGTTGAAGGGAAAAATTTTTTGAAATTTTTTTTTTAAAGGGGTTTTTTTTTTTTTGATTTTTAAAAAATGGGGGGGTTTTTTAAAACCCGGGTTTTTAAGAAAGGGGAAATTTTTGGGGGGGTTTTTTTGGAATTTTGGGGAGTTTTAAAAAAGGGGCCCCCCCTTTTTAAAAAAGAATTCCCCCTTTTTTAACCCAAAATTTTTTATTTTAAAAAATTTTAAACCTTTAAAAATTTTAAAAGGTGGGGGTTTTTTAAAAAAGCCCATTTGTTAAAATTTTTCCCAAATTAAAAAAACACCCCCGGTTAAGGCTTACAACTTTGGGTTTAATTTAAAAAAATTTGGGGGGAGGAAAAATTAAAAAAATTTTTAAACAAAAGTTTTAAAAAATTTGTTTAAAACCCCCAAAATTTTCCAAAACAAAATAAAATTTTTTTTTAAGTTTCAAACCCCTTTTTAAAAGATAAAAAAGTGGTTTAAACCCCAAAATGAAAATTTTTGTATTTTAAAAAAAGTTTTAAAATTTTTGCTCTTTTAAAAAAGGGGGGGTTTTTTTTAAAAATTTTAAAAATTCCAATTTAAAAAAAATAAAAAAAATTTTTTTTTTAAATTTAAAAAAATTTTAAAAAAAAAAATTTTTAAAAAAAATGGGAAAAAAAAAAAAAAAAGGGGGGGTTTTTAAAAAAAAAAAAAAACCCCCCTTTTTTTAAAAAAAACCCCCCCCCTTTTTTTAAAAAAAATTTTTTAAAACCCAACGAAAAATTTTTTTATATATAGATTCTTATATATCTATATATTATCAATACTATTTTTCTATATATCATATATATATATTATATATTTATATCTATCTATATATATCATATATTATAAATCTAATACTATATATATATATCTAATTATTACTATACTATTATATCATCTATCTCTCTATCTCTATATATATCATATAGTCTCATATATATATATTATAAATATATGATCGTCTAATACATCGTCGATATATCTTTATCTATATATCTATATATATAATCATTTATTCTTAATAACTCTATATATATATATCTATATCTCATAGTATCTCATATATATATCTACTATAATCTATCTATATCTTCTCCACTATATATCTATATATATATATATCTCTATATATATCTATAAATATATATATCATACTACTCTTCTTCTATATAATTTAGTAAATCTTATCTTATCTATCTCTCTCTATATATATATTATATATATTATACTATATCGTATGTTCTATATCTATCTTATAAATATACTCATGATACTCTATATCTATATATATATATTTTCATATCGTCTATCTATATACTCTATCTATATATATCATATTTATATATCTATATATTGATCTCTATATATAGATATATATAATTATATCTATATCTATACTATATTATAAATCATATATAATATATCTATATCTATATATTATATCTACTATCTTCTACACATATATTATCTCTATATACTATATTATATATCTATCTCTCTCTATATATATATCTATATATATATTATAACTATATCTATCATCTCTATAGATCTATCTCTATACTATTATAAATATATATCTCTCTAATCTATATATATCTCTATATAATCTATATTAATAACTCTATATCTTAATATATTAATCATCTATAATAATATAACGAAAGTGTGATCTGTCTGTCTGTCTGTGTGTGTGTGTGGTGTGTGTGTGGTGTGTGTGTGTGGTATATTTTTCCATCCCCCGTGGCGCAAACTCCTCATATGGCACATTTTTGGAATCAGGTGACCAGGGGAAGGTCATGAAGCCCATTATGATATGATCCGATCACTTTTTTTTCTTTCTTTTTTTAGCAGCCTATTCGCGAGAAACTTGTGCAAAAAGGTGGTTGGCGAGAATTGAGGACGCCTTGATGTGGGTGATGGGTATGGGTTGAGTGAATGGGTGGGGTGCATGGTTCATGGTGTGGGGGTGAGTGAATGGTTGGGGGTGATGGGTGCTTGGTGAGGGGAAATGGGGGGGGTGATGGGTCCTGGTTGAGTGAATGGGTGTGTGGTGATGGTCATGGTGGGAGGTGCATGGTCATAGGTGAGTGACTGGGTGTGTGGTGATGGGTCATGTTGACGTGAATGGGTGTGGGGTGCTGGGTTAATGGAGTGCAGTGACTGGGTGTGTGGTGCTGGGTAATGGGTGCGGTGAATGGGTGGGGTGAGTGACCTGGGTGGTGGGTGATGGTCATGGTGTGTTGGTTATGGTTGGGTTGCGGGCATGGGTGGGGGTGCATGGTAAATGGGTTGAGTGCATGGGTGTGTGGTGCTGGGTACCTGGGTGAGTGCAATGGGTGGGGGGTGATGGGTAATGGGTGCGTGACTGGGTGGGTGGTGATTGTGTAGGGGTGAGTGATGGGTGTGGTGGTGATGGGTCATGGGTGGGGGGTGAATGGGAATGGGTGAGTGCATGGGTGGTTTTTTTGGGGGTGAGGTGTGCTGGGTAATTGGGTGAGTGGAAATGGGTGGGGGGGGTCATGGTAATGGTTGAGTGAATGGGTGGGGGTGTGGTATGGGTGTGTGGTGATGGGTAATGTGGGTGAGTGACTTGGTGGGGGGTGCTTGGGTACTGGGTGAGTGACTGGGTGGGGGGATGATGTGTATGGGTGAGTGAATGTGTGTGTGGTGCTGGGTATGGGTGAGTGAATGGGTGGGGGTAACTGGGGGGAGTGAAATGGGTGGGGGGTTGATGGGTCATGGGTGGAGTGAATGGGTGGAGAGCATACATACATTTCTACATATGATTTCGGAAAGTTAGAAGGGGCATCTGGGAGAGTATAATGTTTGTGGGCCGAAGGCACACCAATCCAGCCCTTCCGCAGGAGATTATCCAAAAGTTCCGCCCGGAGGGCGGGCTTTGCGGCTAGTATATATATTATAATTTAAATATTATAAATATATATATATATATATTTAATATATATATCTATATATTCACTATATATATATAGTATATATATTTATATATATCTTATCTCTATATTATATATATATATATATCTATATCTATATATATATTATCAATATATTTATTATATATATCTACTATACTTTAACATATATTTCTATATCTATCTATCTTTGTACTATATTTATCTATATATATATCTCTCTATATCATATAATTCTATATATAGCATTAAAATATACATTTATATCATTCTATAACTCTTATTATATGTATATACTCTATATATCTATCGCTTATCTATATATATATATATCTCTATCTAGCTCTATTATATATATCTATATAGTATATTCTAATAGATATATATATATATCTATATTATAAATCATATTTATCATATATCGATCACTATATATCTCTATTTCCATATCTTTTTAATATTATCTTCTCTCTATATATCTTCTCAATTCTCTTTGTATATATCATATAATCTATCATACTATCTCATTACTCTATCTATTATCTATATTTATATACTATCTAGAAATTTTTTCAAACAAAGTTTATCTATATCTCTACTCTCTCTATAATCTCTTATCTATATCATATATCTATATCTCTTCTCTATTATATATTATATCTCTATGTATATATGTTATTATAATCTATCTCTTCTCATATTTTGTCTTCTCTCTAATCATATCTACTTATCCCTATATTTGTACTATCCTATCTCTAATATTCAGATATATACTACTACTCATCTATCTCTATCTATACATATATATCTTATCTATCTATCTTATCTTCTCTATTCTAAATATAATTTATATATCTATATCATCATTTATATCTCATCTATATATCGATCTATATATATATACCTCTATATATATATATATCTATAGTATCTTATATGATATATATCTCGTATATCTATATATCTATTATACTATCTTTGGTCTCTCTATGCTCTAACTCTACGATATCTCTCTCTATTCTACTCATATATCATCATAATATATCTCTCTCTATATAATATATATATATATATTATCTATACTCTATATTCTAATTCTTTATATTCTATCTCTATATATTCTCTATCTATATATCTACTCTCAGATATATCTATATTCTCCATATATTTTATCTTATCTCTCTCTCTCTATATATATCTCTATTTAGACATATATTTATCTATTATATATATATCTATCTATCTATCATATATATCTATATAGCTCTCTATACTCTCTCTTCTGCTATCTACTCTTTATATCTCTCTATCTTATATTATACCTCTATTTCTATATATAATCTCTATATATATATTATACCTATAATCTATATTTCCATACTCTTTATATCTCTATATTATCTCTACTCTAATATTCTCCTCTATTTATATCTCTCTCTCTCTCTATTATACCATATCTTTATATATATCTAATAATCTCTTAACATATATTTATATATAATATATCTTATAACTATTTTTATCTCTCTATAATTATCCCTCTCTTTTCTCTCATCATTATCTATCACTCATCTCATATCTCTCTCTCTCTATCTCTGTATCTATCTCTATATATATATACTAAATCTATCTATTATATATCATATATATCTCTACCTATATTTATCTCTCTCTATCTATATTATATCTTTCTATATTGCTCTATTCTCTCTATATCACCGTCTCATATATATCTCTCTATCTCTATCTATATCTCATTGTCTATCTATTCATCTATCTATATATTCTATTCTATAATATATATATATATCTTCTACTCTCTCTAACCTATCTTTTCTCCTACACATCTCTATCAAAATATTTATAATATATATATATACTAAATCCTCTTTATAATCTCTCTCTCTCTATTATACTATCTTTATAATATATATATCACTCTCTATCAATATACTTTATATATATATCATTATCTATATATCTTCATCTCACTCTATTTATAATATTCTCTATTTCTCATCTCTATATCTATCTATATATCTCCATATCTTTATAATATATATATATATATATAAATCTGCTATATATCTATATCTATCTATATATATATATATATCTTCTCTATATCTAATCTATCTATATATATGCGTCTCTAAAATCTCTTTCTACACTATCTCTATTATATTATCTATAATATATATATATTTCATAATATCTATATATATATATCTATTATATCTCATCTCTATCCTCTCATCTCTATATACTCTCCATATCTTTCTCATATATATATCTATCATCTATCTATCATATCTATATCTATATACTATCTCAGAGGAGATCAATACCATAGTAGTGGGTATATATATACTATCAGATCTATATCTATAGATATATATATTAACTACAAATTATTTATAATATTCTATATATATATCTATCATCTATTATAGGCTATCTCTCTCTCTATCTTATCACAAACTATATTTATATCTATCTATATATATATATATATATAATAGATCTCTATATATA
>JACEEZ010019033.1:17735-52735 GCA_016584305.1 Chionoecetes opilio | reverse complement strand
GGGATTCCTCCTCCTTGATTTTAAACAGTGGGATAACGTATAAGGGCTTGAACACTACTCTACGCGAGACTTGTGGATTAAACATTGCCGACGCAGGAGTTGAAGCTTTGTTTCGTGGAAAATATTTGTTACCTGTGAAAGGGAATTAGAATACACTACGGCTTTATGAGCGGTATGGTATTAGGGGAGGGGGTGAATGTAGTTTATTTTAACTGTTTACCATGTACGTGTTAGAACTAGCAGGGGATCCCATTTAGTTAAGAGTGTATCTCAATTATCTCTAATTCTAAGTGAAAATTGGTGTATGAGAGCAATATTGTAAGCCTAGTAACCAGCGTGGATCATATTTTTCTTAATTGGGCAGGAATGTTGGAATTTTCTTTCGGAAGATCTTTCGATGAAGTTTTTCTGTTGCCTTTTTGGCCTAAATCCTCGTCAGGCTTACGGTCCATGACGGAGTCCCTCCTATTTTTCTCACAAAACTGTGCTTTGGTTGCTTTGCACCTTGCCTGGTCAAACTTTTCCGTCTTGTCTATCTACTCCACCTTTCCTTCTGCTGGAAGTTTGCTCGCATCAACCTGTTCCTCATAAGGGTTGACCGTTCTAATCCTTCAAACTACGTCCTATAGCTTTGATTTCCTGCCTTTCTAAAGCTTTTGAATCTATAACTTACTCAGAGATTCCTAAGGCTCTATCTGCTCACAATCTTCTATCTGATCGTCAGTACGGTTTTCGTAAGGGCGATCTACTGGCGATCTTCTAGCTTTCTCCTAACTGATCTTGGTCATCCTCCTTATGGGGTTCGGTGAAACTTGTGTGTTGCCCTTGACATATCAAAGCTTTGGATAGAGTCCTGGCCACAAATCTTAATTTCAAACTACCCTCATTCGGTTTCATCCTTCTCTCTGTACTTTCATTTAAGTTTCCTTTCAAACCGTTCTATTGCAAGCTACTGATAGACGACATTGTTCTTCTCCTAAATCTATCAATAGTGGTGTTCCACAGGTTCTGTCCTATCACCCACTCTCTGTCTATTATTCATGAATGATCTTCTTAAGTAACTCAAGCCTATCCACATCCTACGCTGATGATTCTACCCTGCTTTTTCACGTCGTTTATTAGACGTCCAACTCAACAGGAACTAAGTGATTTCACGGAGAGATTTCCACGAGCGCCTAACTTCTGATTCTTTCCTATATTTTCGTAGGGAGAGAGGGAGTTGGGGCAAGCAAATCTTGTTTTGGTTCAATGCTCAAAACCCAATTTCTCACTATCTACTCGCCAAACCCTACAATTAACTATCCCCGTCTCTTCATGACACTCAACTGCCTCCTTCTTCTACAATGAACTTCTAGGACTATCCTTTACTAAACAATCTGACTGGAATTTCACATCTCATCTCTTTGCCTAAAACAGCTTTCTAAGAAGTTAGGTGTTCCTGTGGCGTCTGCGTCGTTTTTTTTCTCCCTCCCAATTGCTTACTCTCTACAGGGGCCTTATCCGCCTATTGTATTGGATAATGTCTCACATTTTTGGGAGATCCACTCATACAGCTCCCTAATCATGGTGAGTCAAAGCTTTTGCGTCTCATCAACTCCCTCTCCTCTGACTGACTGTCTTCAATCTTTAAATTACCGCCACAATGTTGCTTCTCCTTGCTCTCTTTACCGCTATTTCAAGCTCACTGCTCTTCTAACTTGCTAACTGCATGCCTCTCCCCCCTCTCGCGGCCTCGCTGCACAAGACTTTTCTACTCATTCTCATCCCCTATTCCTGTTCCATCTTCTAATGGGAGAGTGTATCTATCTTTACCCTTTCTCCCTTCACTGTTAACTCTGGAACTCTCTTCTGTTTTCTATTTTTTTCACTTGTCCTATTACTTAGTCCTTTTTCAAAAGAAAGTAACAAGGACCCTGAACTAAATTGGCTCACCCCTTTTTTATTTTTATTTCCTTACTGTCTCCTTTTTTATAGGTTACTGGCAACTTACAGCGGCTTTGGTGTTACCCATTTTTGTTGTGCCTTGGGCCAGTTCCATGGTGATGTTAGAAAAATAAAAAAAAATACAAAATGCTAACACCTTAAACTAGCGACTGCCATCAGCTGTTTTTGTATGCTGTCGTGAGATTGCTGACGTACTTAAAACGTTTAAGCTTGTCAAAACAGAACTGCCTATAGGTGGGTGTGGAGGACGCAACATACTGAAAATACTCATAATAGTATATATGAGGTTTGCTGACTCAGAACTGAACAGGGCACAGTATTACAAACGAATTAGGCCATATAACAAACCAGCGCTTGTGATGATTTGGTTTTGTGGTGAGAGCAATCATGGTGAGCTGCGGCATATATTAGTCCATTTCTAATTGTTTATATTGATAGTCACTATTTCACTAGGATATCACTTCAATTTGTATGTGTGAGGTATTCAGAAAATTCTTTTTTTTTAAACATTTCGATACTTCTATACTAAAAAGTTATGTACATTTCTGTAAAAGTCGCTGCTTATGAAATAATAAATGTTGAATTAAGGAAAGATAATTTTATATGTACCCTATAATCCGATATATACATAAAAGGCGTAGATATTTCGATGCCTGTTGTCACTTTGAATTGGCGGGTAAGATAGTTACCTCCATGATGCCCCATTTAAATGGGCGCTCATAACTCCATTATAAATGGATAACGAATAACCTATCATACATAGTTTTCATTTTTAGTCCATATCTACTAGATATTGAAAAATAAATCTATTCTACTGATACAAAGGGTACCTGCGCTCGTGGGTATTATGTTGTGTGGGAACTTGAAGAACAGCGATAATACAAGGCATTCTGGAGGCTCACTTGCTTCCTGTGATGCAAAGGGACTTGCCTGATGGAGGCGCCATTTTCCCAGCAGGATCTCGCTCCGTGCCATACTTCCCGAAAATGCCACATTCTTCGAGAAAGTGGACAAAAAAAAAATAAAAAAAAAAAAAAAAAAAAAAAAAAAAAAAAAAAAAAAAAAAAAAAAAAAAAAAAAAAAAAAAAAAAAAAAAAAAAAAAAAATAACCCTTATAGATTGGACTGGAGTTTTTTCTGTCAGAATCCCCATTGAGAATCTATGGGCTATAATTCAACTTAGAATCGAGAAGGACGCTGTTCGACGAATGCAGAAGCTGATGTTTTGCTGAGGTATTTAAGGCCTGGTACCATGACGCAAGAACTAGCAATAAATGTTGTTCATCTTGGGGAATCTATGCCAAAGCGAGTGGAACTGCTTGTAAAAGCATAGGGTTTTGGGTTAGATCTCATATTAATGTATCATCTATCTTACCATTGACATGTTTATTTTTGGAAGAAATATCAATTTAAAAAAATAATTTAAATTTCATCACTGTCTGGACTAAACTGCGCACTAACTGTACATGCGTGTTATTTATATTTTTTTTTCGTATGATTTAGATATATAGTTTAGTTTTTGAGTAGTTTATGAGAAGTTATGACGGAAAAATGTTGATAAAACAGATATTTAATAGGCTGCGTGTAGTTTTTTACTATAGACACGGGGATAATATGTGGAGGTTATGGTTATCAACAGGGAAGGACAGCTTATAGATGCCAGTAGAAGTAGAGTAGCTAAGATAGAAGAATACAGGTCTTAGCTACTCTGGTAGGAATATGCTCGTAGCCGAAACGCCGTGTGACAACACGCGCACTTTTTGCCACCACTACGGGCATCTTTTGGTAGCAAAATACCAAAAGATGCTGGAAAATATCGCTCGTGTGACACGGCCTTACACATCATAACATCAGCTGTTTAAATCGTTTGTGGGGATCAGTCCCTCTACCTCCGTAGTTTGACTTCAGAAAATATTAGACAATGGAAAAGACTGGTGCAAGGAAACCTAAAAAATCTAGAAAGAAAAGAGGCGAACTCTCAAAAGAAGACAAGTCTCACCCAAGAAAACAACGCTTCAGATCTAAATGGCTGAAGGTAAGTCACTTGGCGTGTTCATGTATCAACTTCATGTATATGGAACCACCTTAATTGTCTCCATGCAATTATATACAATATTGTAGAATCATGAGCATGTTGTACACCATTTCGCCATTTCCTTCATATTACAATATTGTACAATGATGAACAGTGGGTACACCATTATTACCATTTCCTTCACTGTATATTATATTCACATGGTACTAGTAAGTGAAGAATATAAGATAAGGTCAATGTTTAACTCGTTATATAATATACATTTTCTGATCATCATTAATCTGGTCCCTAAAATTGCACTTTATACAAAAAAAACGTGCTATGTGCATTTCTTGGTGTAACATTTTTAAATTTCATGTAGGGACAGGCGCGGGGATATTGGCATTGTACGTAGGGACACGTTAGGGACTTTTCATGGTTTTCTGTAGAGATATTTGGACCAAATATGAGTGTAAATGAGTAGGCAACACTGCGCGCGCCGCGCTACCAACCTTCAGTGAAGTTCAGTCTTCCCCGACCCGTCGGTGGGAGATATGACAAAGAGTCCCTCGGCTCCGTGTTCACCATTTGCCTATGCAGTAGACATTCCCACCCGTCGGTTGGAGGCTGCTGGTGTTTCACGAGTTTCCCACCCTGCTGCTGCCTTTTAGGGGTCGCTTCACAGACCCCAAGGCGAACCCTGAAGGTTGGGTGCGTAGTCCCATTACATGAGTTGGCCCCTTAGAGGGGTACTGGAAAGGTCTGTGGAGAGGGGATGCAGCGACTCTGATAGGTCCGGTTAAGTCCCGAGAGGGGCAGCGTCAGGGCTGGTACGACGCCGTTTAGACGGCGGCCAGTTTAGCCCTCCTGACGCTGTAGGATAGTTGCTGGACGAGTTTACCATCCATCCCCCGTCAGGTAGCTTGTGTTTCTGCCTAAGTGGCAGTCTGTTTTTGTTAGGTTTTTATTAAGCTTTTTTTTCTGCCCCTGCCCTTTCTGCGCTATTTTCTGAGCCATGCCCCACTCTAACGGCATGGCCAACTTCCACTCTCCTCGCCCTTCGTCAGGAGGGGAACTATCGCCCAGTGATAGATCAGTGAAGCATGCTTCGAACCACTCTCACAAGGCAAGACAATGTTGCTTCACACCGCCTCTCTCCTGACGTCACCGCCGCTCTTACTCCTGCCCCTAACCCTGGCAAGACCCCTGCTCGCCCTAGCTCCTCCAAGAAAGCTGCTGCTACCCGTGTCTCCACTTTGCTGCTTCGACAAATGCTGATTGCCCTGAACCTTTCAAGGATAATACCTCTGCTTCGAACCACCCTCGCAGATCGAAACACCTCCACCAACATGTCGCCTCCTCCTCGGCCGCATTGCAACCCGCAATGGGGGAAATCTGGGGGAAATGCATCAGTAACTTTGAAGTCACTCAGACTGGAAAACACACATTTATGCTTTATGCCATACAGGGCAGCATCAGCCGGATCCTCATCAATGTATTTTATTTGTTCCTTATACCTGTCATATGTTCTTGGTATAATTGTGGAAATTTCTATTTTTTCCCTAAAATCTGCATAATTTACTGAGCAATACCTGCAAAAAGAACCTGAATTGAAATGTGTTTGGAATCCGGCAACAGCATGGGATGACAGGCTATCTCCCAATACTAATTCAAATTTTGCTGTTACCTTTTGCTGTCTCCCATTAAAGTCAACATCAATTCCATTCTGGAGAGTATGCAAATCATCAACTAACGGCTGAAGAAATTTTTGATAATTTCCATCATAGGATTTGATGAAAGTGTGCCTTGCAAGTAAGCACAACAAAATTTTTCTGGTCCTGTACCTTAGTGACATATTGCCAATTGTGAAATATGCAGCTGTTACCTTATATTTACCCCGCTTTGCCCCAATAGGATTACACAGCTCAAATTCATCAATGTAGAGATGCAATTTAATCCTCAAATAGTTATTGTTACCTACATCAGATATAGTACCATCACAAGTGTCATAAAGTGCATGAGAATTATGTCTATCATGATAATCATTGAGTATTTCTTGTTGAGTGTCTACATGAGAGATTATGGCTTGAAGCATTTCAATTATTGGTATGTAATGAAATTTTGACTTGTTATCTTGGGCTGACAAGAGATATTCTTTTGCAGCCACAAATGGGAATTGCTGTTCAATGAATTTTTTCAACTTTAATTTAGAATCTAACTGAATTTTACTTGCATCATATAGTGTTTCGTCACCAAGAAGGGCTGAAAAGGTCTTTGAGTCATTTAGACTAGCACCAAGCTCAACCAAACCTTTACTTATCAATGACTTGTAGCTTTCTTCTGTGAATTTTACAAAAAAGTTAATTTCAGAGGTGAGAGAGTCTATCAAGATGTCTGGAAGCATATGTTTTTCCTTAACATTCAAAATAAAAGATGCAAAATGCTTCCTGAAATTCTCTATGTTGTACTTGTCTGTGGCTTCATTTGTCTCAACACAGGTCATATCTTGATTATTTTCAGGAACAACAGAAATGCCACTACATGATGGTAATGGCTCATGAACTTCAGATACCTCTCTATCAAAATCCTTAGTGCCATGGTTCCTATAGTTGTGTTGTATATATCTGGCCACTGTTTTAAATGACTTATGGCATTCTGGAATGTGACATTTAACAACAAAATTATGATCAGTTTCATGAAACAACTTTAAGTGGTAAGTGTACTGTGTGAATTTGAACATTGCAATGTCACAAAAAGGACATTTCATAGTGGTGATGATTCTTGACATTTTTGTCAGCCAAGAAGAATGAAGAGCCAAGAATGGTGAGCTGCGGCATATATTATCATTTCTAATTGTTTATATTGATATTCACTATTTCACTAGGATATATACCTTCAAATTTGTAGTTGTGAGGAGTATTTAGAAAATTCCTTTTTTTTTTTAAACATTTCGTATACTTCTTATACTAAAAATATATGTACATTTCTGTAAAATTACGCTGCTTATGAATAATAAAGGTTGAATTAAGGAAAGAGAATTATATGTACCCTGTATAGTGTATATACCTAAAAGGCGTAGATATTTACGATGCATGTTGTCACTTTGAATTTGGCGGGTAAGATGTACCTCCATGATGCCCATTTAAATGGGCGCTTCATAACTCCATTATAAGTGGATGAAGAATAACCTATCATACATAGTTTTCAGTTTTAGGTCCATATCTACTAGATATTTAAAAATAAAACGATTCTACTGATAACAAAGGGTACCATGCGCTCGTGGGTATTAATGTTGTGGGATTTGATGAACAGCGATAAATACAAGGCAGTCCTGGAGGCTCACTTGCTTCCTGTGATGCAAAGGGACTTGCCTGATGGAGGCGCCATTTTCCAGCAGGATCTCGCTCCGTGCCATACTTCCCGAAAAATGCAATTTTCAAGAAAGTGACACATAATTGCATTCGCATAAACCCATTGANAACTTGAGAAATAACGATAAATAGTTTTTTCCGGCATCTCGACTGTAATGAACAAGTAATTTTTTTGTCATGAGAAATCATGAAACTAGACATTAATTTTGAAGCAATACCATGTAAGAACTACATTGTGACTGGCTGCCTTTTCTTGCTTAATATGTTATTCCGGCCCAGACCACTCTTTTCGGGCTGGGCCCTCTCCGGTCTTTCCGGAGTGTCGAGAGTTTCCAGAGAGACTTTCATGATGAATTTTTACACTAGGACCAGAATTCTCAACACAATTGGGAGTATGGTTTCTGTTAACCTTAATGGATTCTAGGAAATTTGATCCGGATGGACAATTAATGGATTGCCAAAGAACCACCACAACAACAGCCTCAAAGAAGGAATTATCGCCAACGAAGAGACGTATTGAACGAGCTTAGTGATACCCCGGTCTCACCGGCCTTAAGTCGTGTTCACGATGGGTTTGCGATGTTTTTTTGGCTGTTCGCAACTTGGACGCACCGAGGATTAAGTAGGAATAGATTGGTGTACAATCCATTCTACGATTTTTTAACGCAAGCAGGATTTGCTGCATGCAGCATTTTGTCCTTGCGACAAAAACATCGGATCCACCACGTAGATAGGACGCAGATTAATCTGAGATACACCGCCTACCGACCCCCTACCACTCGCAGAATAGTCTGCGTTAAATTGCCATTCGCAGACTAGTCTGCGGAGTCTCAGAACAGTCTGCGTTTGATCGGCGAATAAACAAAATAATTAGAATTTTGTCCAGGTTCTTCCAGGTGTTCGCAGAGTGTTCGGCGACAGGACGCAGACTGTTAGCAGATAAGACGCAGACTAGAAAATTAATTTTCCCCAAATTTTTATATTTTTTCCCCCGATCGGTTGCAGACTGTTCGCAGAGTGATTGCTTCCTAACGCAGAATAGTCTGCGATAGGGTAAGGTTTTGTCGAAATCTCAACTTGAACGCAGCGTATTTTTAACGGAAACCCATCGTGAACACGACTTAAGCCCGGTGAGACCGGGCTATGACGCACAGCATGCTTAGTGAAACCACATCAAAACTATTCAAGAAAACTAAGTTTCAGGTACCAACAACGCCAAATACTCCTGCTGAGCGAGTCCATAACACCGTGGGCTATGCCAATCCGCCGTAAGACTTCAAAGGAGTGAAAACTGATCAAAATGTCTTTCCCAGGTGAAATAAACAGGGGAAGAGTTAACAGACTAAGTGGAAGAGGACCTATGAAGCGATACTAAGCGACTAAGGTCACAAGAAGAAGAAGAAGCCTTTGCATGAAATGACTTTTTTGTCATTAGGTTAGGTTAAGATAGTTTATATATAACCTATATCCTATCCTAACCTATCATATAACCTATCCTAACCTAACCTAACACACCCTTCCCATCTGGAGGCCCTCCCACCCTTTAGGAGGCTGGGTTACGGTTCGGGTAGGTAAAAAAAAAAAATAGTCCATGTCTTAGAAAATGACCGCGCAGTCCAAGTCCATTTATACTGGTTGGGGTACAAAATATGCGTCGCAACCACAGTTTTTGAGTTAGGGTGGCGTAAAACGGTATTATTCTCGTGTTTGCCCATACTCCCCCTCTCCCACAAAACAAGCTTGGGGACCTGGGGGAATGCGTGATATTTGGCTGGGGTACAAAGAAAGCGTCGCAACTACATAGTTTTTGAGTTAGGGGTGTTGAAAAAATTCCCTAGATCTAGGAAACATTCATTGGATTTCTTCTGAGTCCAGAGACGTGTGAACCTGACGATCCTCACAGAATGATGACCGAAGTGTCGAGAACCCCCCCCCCCCCCCCGCTAGGAGGTTTAGTTAGGGTAGGGTAGGTTATATTTGGGTAGGTTAGGTTAATTTGTTTGGTTTGGTCAGGTTAGGTTAGGTTATCGATGGGTCAAACCCCCCGCTAGGTTAGGTTAAATGTGACTAGGTAAGGTTAATTTTGGTTAGGCAAATTTCTCTAGATATAAGTTAATAACCCTAGATCTAAGGAATTTTACTCCCCTTGCACAAATCTTAAATTTCGTGTTTCCGACGCATAATTTGTTCCCCACCCAAAAACCCCGCATTCCCACAGGTCCCCAAACTTGTTTGGGGGAAGTGGGAGAGTATGGGCAAACACTAGAAATTTACCCTTTATTATTGTGAAGAAACGGATAAATAAATTTTAAAGCCCTTTAAGTTTTTTTTCTGCAATAAGTTTTTTAAAGGAATCGAAGTTGTGTGGAATTGGAGAAAAAGCTTAAAAGCCAATCTTTTGTATAAAAAAAAAAAAAAACCTTGACTAGCTTTTAAATAGTCTTTGGTAAAAGGGGGGAGAGTTTCACGTTTTTTTTCAGAGCCCAAATACTTTTTTTGGGCCCTACAATAGGTGTTGTTAATGGGGTAGTTTTTTTTTGCGAAACCAAAAAAAAAAAAATATAAAAAAAAAAAAAAGGGAAAACCAACCAAAAACCTTTTACAAGTTTTTTTAAAGAAACCTAACCTAACCTTAACCACAAAATTTTTTTTTTTTTTTTTTTTTTTTTAAACTTACTTTTACTAACGAACAGCGTGACATTATTAATTATAAACCTTCACAAGTGTACATATATATTACAAAAATATATTTTGTATTTAAATTCTTACTCGAATCCTTTGCACTAAAAAACTTAAAATAAAGAACCGTTCAAAACCACGTTAAAAGCCCATACATACCCTTTTTTTGGACGGTACTTGGGCAACAAAGCAAGTCCAGCCCGCAAGAGGGCGTCACCCGGCAATACCCCTAACGGGTTGTCAACCGGGATCAACTGGATAAACCCGTATCCGTAAAAAAACCCCATACTAAAAAGGATAACATCATTGGGCGCGTGGGGATATCTAAATAGCTGTGACCCCTGTACCTGAAAACACACAGATAAGGGTAAAAATATCCCCCGTGTGTGTAGAATACATTTTAATTGTTATAAAGTGTGTAAAATTGTGGGTTACGGGGCATTTTGCACACAGTTCCCGGCACAATATTTTTTTGGATTTGCGGCAAATACGGGGAGAGACGGATTTGGAACGGTATAGGACAGGTTTTTTGGGGGAGTCAACAACTTTGGCAGGACTTTTCCGATCTTAGGGAAATGGTTCCTAACTAAAAAAAAAGCTTCAACCTTTTTTTTTTAAATTTGGGGAGGGGTTGCAAAAAAAAAATTTATAGAAAATTTATTATTGTTTCGAAAAAGATGTACTTTGGGTATGAAAATCATTGTTAGGGTTGAGGAAAAAAAACCCTCTCCCAAATTTTTTGGAGCTTAAAATGGTCAAAAACCCTACCTTATTGCGTTTCCCTTTTTTTTTACTTTTGAAATATGACCCTAGCCCAAAAATTTGCACGAAAATTTTTTTTTTAAGCTAACCCTATTACCCTAAGCCTATTGTTTTTTTACTTATATATATATTTACAGTTTTTTAGATAAGTTTTTTATTTGCGCCCCCTTGGTGTTCAATAAACAGCAGCTATGACCCAATAATCCATTTTTTATCCGTCAAAACATATTTTATGTCTGATGGAGAGGTGTTGCAGGAATCGATCCACTTTGAAAAATGAACTTTTTCATTCGCAAGAGTTTACGCAGTCGGAATATTTTTGGGTAATATCCCTAAAAACAAACTTAATTGGGTCTTTTATAAAGGGGAATTTTAAATCTGCGTCCCACAGTAAAAGCCGTTAAAAAATCTAGATTTTTTTTCTCCGAACGTTTTCTCTTTTGTAATACGGTTCTTGAGAATTATGGAAACTTTGCTTGCCCCTTTTTCCGCACCCTCGTATGATACTTTCCCACGGCTAAGTTATTTTTTTACGAACAAAATTCATAAATGCGCTTCAGTCTTTCAGTTTCCGTCTCGGGGATTGGACGAGCGTGCGAGCTCTTTTTGAAAGCAGTTGGGGGGACTTGACAAGAAAAAGTTTTGACGCCCCCCAGCCTATATTAAACTTAATAATTTTTTTATTTTTTTTAATCTGTTGCGCCTTTAGGCTTTTATCTTCTTGAGGTCAGGTTTTTGGCCTTTATATGATTTCTAGAAGGCTGAGATGGCTGGCCCCTCGCCGGGGGTTTTTCCAGGCTGGATTTGTGAGGAATGTAATTAATTGGGGCTTATGCTTCCCCCCCGTCCCTCTGCCACATTGAGGGGAGGGGAAGTTGAGGGGCACATTGGGTGTCTTCGGCTACTCGACGACGGACAAAAAAGTAGCTCCTGGGAGTTTTGATAGAGCAGGGTTGTTAAACCGGGGTACCTTCCCACCGGGGGTACGAAACCTTACCCCTGGGGTACGAGCATGCTGACCAAAAATTCAATTCATTTTTTTAAGGAGGCTTGAATTATATATATACTTTATTTGTCGTTTTGTCTTGTCTCTTTGCCATTTTGTAAGAAATGAGCTGAACATAGTGTTCCTTTTTTCCACAGGGAAGTGAGGGGCTCTCCTTTTTTAACGTGTCTTGAACACACGAAGAAATCAAGAGGTTTCTTAAAAATCAAGGCAGTGACATGCTGACCACTTGAAAAAAGGAGTTATTTTGTCCTTTGAATCCCGCAGATGTATTACGCATTTTGAACGAGTTAAAATCCCCATAAGGAAAAATGCTGAACATGATAACGTCAGAGAAGTTTTTCCCTTTACCCAAAAACTTCAAATTGGGGGGGCGCATTGAAGAAGGGAATTTTTGTAATTTTCCTTCTTTTACATGAGGCGCTTTTGCAGAGGAAGTGCCACGTTACTAAAGTGAAAGAGCATTTGCAAGAGCTGACCCTCCTGCGGGGTATTTTCCCCCAGGACGGTTTCGTGGCACAGAGATGGATACGGGATCCATAAATTTCAACGGGATTTTTTTTTTTGGGGGAAATCCTACAAAACAAACCTAATTCGGTCTTTTATCTATGGAATTTAAAATCTGCTTATACCACGGGGAAGCCTGTTGAAATCTAGATTGTTTCCCTCCATAATTTTCCTGTAATAGGGTTTCTTGAAAATTTTTGGAAAAACATTGCTTCCTCTTTTCCGCAGCCTCGTACTGATACTTTCCCCACGGCTAAGTTTTTTTTTTTTTTTACCAACAGTGCGCTTAACAGTTTTGCCACCGCGGTACAACGTACCAAAAGGTACATTTTGAGGAAGTGGCACTGGGGCCTGCTTTTTAAAATAAGGTCTTTTTTGGGGACAAATGCATTCCGGGGTAAAATTTTTCCAGTTAAAAAGAAAAAATATATAGGGTCTGAAATCAAGCATTTTAATTTGTTTTTGACCCTTTATATAAGAGGGGTAATGAAAAGAGTACTACGCACGAAAGGGAAGCTGAGAAGAAACTAAAAAGGTTTTGTGAAAATAGGGAAATGGTGGAAGAGGGATAGAAAAAAATTAAAAATTTTAAGTCGCCGGGCCCAGATGAAGTGTACCCCAGAGTTTTAAAAGAAGCAAAGGGGTTGTTAGCGAGTTTTAGTGAACATTTTAGGAAATCGGCGAATTTTTTTGGAGGGAAAGGAAATGTAGCCCCCAATTTTAAAGAAGGGAGACGGGACTAGAGTCAATATCGACCCTTTATTTTTAACTCAGTGGGGTAAATTGTTGGAACTATTATGCTAAAAACATTTAGAGAGCTTTTAGAAAAAGATAGTTTGGTCAATGATCATAAATGGATCTCACCAATGTATTGATTTTTAAGGAAATTTTATGAGAGGGGAGATAATGATAAGGATTATGATATAATAACTTTAGTAAGGCATTCGACAAAGTACCCCCCGAGGACTTTTAAAATAATTTTAAGGGCTCATGGAATAGAGGGGAAGGGTTCTGCGGGATCAGGGGCTGAAATGATAGGCAACAAAGGGAAAATTAAGGTTCAAATCTAAAGGGGGGACTGGGACAGTGGAGAAAGGGTCTTTCTTGGGCCTTTAATTTTTGATTACATCAACGAGGGATAGTGGGATTAGCAGGATATCGCAGTTTACGAAGATACTAAGGTAGGAGGATTATTGGATCACAGTCTTTTTTTTGTAAACAATTTGGGGAGACTTAGATAAACTTTAAAGAGGGGGGAGTCAGATGGCAGATGGAATTTTAAAATTTAAAGGCTGTGTTAGAAGTGGTAGAAAAAACCCGGTAATGATACACCATAAGCAAGTATCGCTGGAAGATCAGAAGGTGAAAAAAATCTTTGGGGTGAGGGGGAGCCCCGACCTCGACCCAGGAAAAAAATGATTTAGGTAGAACTAGATAATAGAGTGTTAGGTATTACCATAGTGTTTTAAAAAAAGAAGTGCGGCTTTTTCTAAAGCTTTATTGGCTCTAGTCAGACCTCCCCTAGACTATGCGGTTTGTTTTTGGGCTCCATATTTTAGGATGGAATAAACCCTTTTTAGAATGAGTGCAGAGAAGGATGACCAAAATGATTTTAAGGGATGCGAAATTTTTCCCATGAGAAAAGATGAGTATTTAAAATTTCACCCCCGAGAGACGCAGAGTAAAAAAGGCGATCTGATAGAAATGTTTAAGGGAAAAGGGGTTAATAAAAGGGGTATAGGAAAAATTTACGGCTATTTAACCCGGGTAGAAAAAGAAGTTTAAAGGATTCAGCGGAAAGGTAGATTAAAAAAGAAGTAGAAAAAACTGGTTCCAAAAAATTTAAGGTGGGGAGTGGTGAATAATGGGAGGGGGCAGTAGAAGGGATTTTAGTGCGGACATTAGGGAGCTTTAAAATGGGGCTGGATAGTTCATGGAGGGGGTGAAAGGGGGGAAAAGGTAGGTTAGGTAACAGGAACTACCCCGGTAGGGCCCCACGGCCTCTTTTAGCTTCCTTATTTCTTTATTTATGTCGTAGGTGGGTGGGGCCGGTGTCGGTGACAAGGGGCTGTTTATGAGGTGCAAACCCCTTTTGTTTTCTACAAAAAAAAACGCGAACTGCGCATGGCTGAGGCGAATATTTTTAAAAATGATGTAAAGGGCTATTTCACCCTTATTCAACTAATCTTTCTTGAAATTTCAGAAGTGGCGGGGGACGCCCCGCGAAGCTTGCGGAAACAAGTCTTTGTTGTCTTTATAAGTAGTAGCAATGACTGATTCGGTTTTTTTTTTTTAAATTCCCTGGGAAAAATTTTGGAAAAAAAAAAGGGAATACAGATCACGCTATTTGATCCCAATTTTTTTAACCCGTGGGCTGCGGCATGCCCTTCCCGAAGGCTCTGTGGCGACTGCGGCATCCTTCCGGGAAACGCTTTTTAATAACCTACAAAAACCGCACCCAAAATCGTAGAATCTACAAAAATGTGTCACATTACGCCTTATGTCAAGCCCCGATACCCCACACCAATCGTAATACGCTTTATAGTGGGATACCACTCCTTTGGGGTTTTCCAAAAATTTGGGGTTGGTCCTGCGGGGGATATTTTTTTAATTTTGGGACCTTAGGAGGGGATTTTTAAATTTTCACAGTAGTTATCCCCAAATATGGTACAACGGTACCTGCTCATTTAGATAAAAAATAGGGGTAAGAAAGGGGCCCCACTCAGGTTTTTAAGGTTTTAAGGTTTATTGAACTGAGGGGACCCAAAGGGGTAGGGAGACAATACATAAATCTCATTGAGTAAGACAGCGCTTAAGAACTAACATTACAAAATCAAAAACTAATGTCCTTAAAGTAGGTTACAATTACCCGAAAAATTGGCAAATTTAAAAAAAAGTTTGCATAATTTTTCTATGAATAAATCCGGTCTTATGACATTTACATTTGTATAAAATATTTTTTATGATTCTTCTGATAAAAGAAAAAGGGTATTTAAATAATAATGAATTTCGTCTCCCAAACATTGGTTAATAAGGGCAAATTTTTCCTCCAATCAATATTGCTATACCCACCTTAACATAGGCCCAAACTTATTTTTAAACCTTTAAAAATACAACACTGGGGAGTATTGTTGGGGGGAAATAACAAAAATTTTTTAACTGTAATCTGTGGTCATATTCTTGTTTTTAAAATGCTAAATTACTATGCAATTCTCTGACCCTTTTTTTTGTGTATTCAGAATTTAAAATAAATGAATCTTTAACCAGTTTTCCATTTAAAATTTACATCATGATTAAATAATTACATTTCCCTTGAAGTTAAAGTTTAATTTCTGTACTAGCCATGGGGATTATAGATATCAAGTCATACATATTTTTGATAAATTTGTATAGAAATTGAAATCACTTCATTTCCATTAGCAATTTTATACCAAAAATTATATTTTTTTTTTTATTTATTTGAGGGCTTACTAAATCCTTTTTTACCTTAACATGCAAGTTGATGTAGACTTATTTTAAATTTTTGAACCTCTTCAGAAAAGAATTTTAAAGGGTTAAATTTTAAATTTTTATTATTTTTCAAAGTCCCAATTTTACACCCTATAAATAATTGGTATATAAATTTTTAAAATAAATTAAGCAAATGCACTGATAAATCCAATTTGCAAATTTACCAAAAACCCATAAGTGACTCTCTTAATGGGAAAATTGCTTGTTTTGGGTTTTTAAAAAAAAACCATTAAATTTAAAAATCGTGCCCAAATAACTAAACACGACAAATCAAATATTATCTCCAAATTAAAGTCTTTTAAAACTTTTGCATTTTTTTGCTATAAACAATGGTTATCGATATAACAAAAAAGTATAAATTTAAAGAACTTTAAAAATCACTAAATTCCATCCCTTTTTTGAAATAAAAGGTAGGCCCGAAAAAAATTTGTACTAATAAACTTTAAAAAAATTAAGGTAAATTGAAAAAAATAATGGAGACAAAATTTTTTACCTTTCTGACGCAACATTCATGGGAAATATAAAGAATCGAATTTCCAACTCTAACATGATTTTTCATTACGTACAAAATACGCAAACCTGCAAAACTTTTCCCTTGATGTTTGTATTTAGTAAATTTGTCCCCAAAATGTGACGCTTCATAGTCAAAAGTCTTTTGATAGTCAAGAAAAAAAGAATAGTTTTTTTTTATGGATATAAAAATGGATTAAGGGGCAGAACAAAAATATGGCCAAGTGTATAATGTTTTTGAAAACCGTTGTTTTTTTCCTAAAATTTTGGGTCAGATCGAATATCCGGATTTATTAATGACAAAAAAGTTTACCTAAAAGCTAAGTAATTTATTCCCCTATACTATCGAATCATTAAATTTCCCCTTTTTTTTGTAAGGGGTTTTAATTTCCCAGGGTCCGTCTGTGGAAATTGGCACAATTCATTATAATTTAAAAAGAAGCTATAACAGGCAAAATTGTGATGGGCAATTTTTTAAAAAATCTTTAAAATTTGTAACTCCGGGGTTTGATTTTCTATTTTTCAGTTTTGTACATAAATCTTATCTCTAAACTGTAAATTCCGATTAATCATTCATATTCAAATTACTCACAACACTGGGTCCGATAATCACTACTACATCTCTGAAAGGTTGCAAATTTTTCCTTAAAAATTTTGGTTAAAGTTTCTAAAGATATGTTTCCGTCAAAAAATTTTTTTTTTTGTCAATTTATAAATTCCAGTAACCTGTGGATTTTTAGTTTTAAGGCCCTTTAGCTTTTGATGTAGTTCTTCATATACACCGATTTGCTTTTCTGATAATTCTTGGTCGTTTTCCTCCTGTCGGTAAAAGTCCCTGACCTTTGTCATATTTTCTTCACAAATTTTTTGCAGATATTTTTTTTGTTCGAGCCCCCCTCATGTCGTGGAGCACCCTCCCTTGAAGGCGGTTCAGGGCAATTTTTTTGATTGGATCATGGGGGAATCCCTTTTTCAAACAGTAGGTATTGGAAATGGAATATCGTCTCAGCGTGCCCCCCAGTCCGGGTACGCTACCAAAACTGACACCCCAAAGCAGAAATGTAATGTGCGGTTTTTGTTAAAAAACCCGTTAATGCGATCAATAAGCCCCCCTTTATTTGTCAGCATCACTCATTTTCCCGGGAAGGGCTGCAAACCTTTTGGAAATATGACCCTGGCAAAGTCTTTTCATGGTGGTCTCAAGCTGGAGGGTGAGCAAAATATTTTTACAAGCATGGGACTGATGTTTTTTCCCCCAAATTTATCCCCCAGGTGGGAAAAGTTTTTCCCACATTCCCCCCCGGATTCGACGTTCCAAGGAGATTTCTTTTTGAGGAGTTACCTTCTCTGCACAAAAAATTTGTTAGCAAACTTTCTTGCATGGACAAGTTGATTTTCATTAAAATGGTGAAAATGCTGCCAGATAGGAGAGAGAGAGGAGAACATTCCGTCCTCAAAATGTTGACCCAAATTTATTTGATACTCTGGAGGAATATTGAAAGCTCACCCTTGGGACTCTGCAATAGGGTCGGGATTTACCCAGTGAGAGCCACGCATTTCTGTGTGGAAGAGAAGGATTAAATGTTCACTCCTTTCCCCTAACAAAGTAACTTGAAAACTTGTGGTTTAAAGGGACCCCCCGGATGAATTTCAAAATTTAAACGAGTAGACTAACTTTTTGAGGTGAGGGGGAAATTTAACTTTTTTTTTGAGCGAATGCAGGGCGAGGAGAACACAGGCTTCATGATGATATCGGTACCCTTCCTTTAAAAAAGCAGTAAACCCAAAACCTTTTCCCTGTCTGGCTGGGGTCCATTGTGCAACCGCCCTACCTTCTCCCCTTGATTGAGTTCCATTAATTAATAAAATACAAAAAAAACATTTAAGTCAAGTGGGGCGTCCTTATTGAAGAAATGGTTAAAGCGCCCGGTTTGGTGCAAATCTGGGTTGCCGTTTCGAATCCGTGCGGGGGAAAGGAAAAAAAAAGGAAGATTTATTTCCCAATTATAATTTTCCCCCTGAGTTTATGCGTTTGGGAAAAAATACTGCGGATTTCCCAAAAAGGGAACGGCCCCGGACAATGGAAACCCCGTCGGATACCAACGGGAAAATCCCATGGAAACATTCTTGGGTCCATATCGGGGCCCCATGCAAATTGTCGCGGGGAATACTTACTTGACTAAGACTGACCCCCAGGAATCCCCCTCAGAATATTCAAAAAGCAAAAAGAATAAAAAAAAAAAAAAGAAGAGAGAAGATAGAAGGATAAAAACAAAGGAAACCCCCCCCCCCCCCCGACATCAAAAACTGTCAAGAGGGCGGAAAACTTCCGTGCCTTTGTCGTTGTTTGCAATGCTCGCAGAAGGGAATTAATCTTTTAATTTCACCTCTTGATGAACCGGGTATACAAAAACAGTTGATCTGTTGGAAACATCGTGTTCATCCAAAGGAGACTGAGGTGGGCCTGTCCTTAATTTTCCTAAAACAATTGGTCCCAAGATGTTTCAATTTTATATCGCAACTCCCCTGCGTGACATCGTTTTAAGAGGCACTTCTTCATCCTTTGGCGACTCGTTCCAAGACCATCGAATGGAATGGTCGCACCGTTCACTGATACACACAAAAGGAAAGTACATCACGAAAACAGTATAAAAGAGAATAAAGTTTATCAAATAAAAAAAAGCTATTTTCAAAAGTATCCCTTCGAACATTTGTATCCATTTCGAGGGAATCTAACATTGTAATTAGCATCCCTTTTCCCCGCACCCCCCCAAAATTGATGTCAGCACCCCTGGTGGTGCTAGCACCAGTTTTTAAAAAAAACTGATATAGAACTACCTCCCTATCTATATATACTTGAAGAAAGTCAATGCCACATTCAAAAGATTTTTTTTTGTCGTCTAAAGTAGTCTAGATGTCCCCCAGGATAAACTTCCCGTTTAAAACCGGAACTTCCCCCCAGGGGGGGAAATTTTCCCCCGGGTTGGGGGAAAAATGCATTTGAGTGTCCTCCCCCGTCGTCGTCGACTCGCGCCGGAAAAAAAAATAGTAGGAAATTGAAACCGTATAATACCGTAGATAAAAGTAAAGTCGCCAGGACAACTTTTTTTTGTTACAGACGGTGTGGTGTTAAATTCTTTACTTTCACATCCATGTTTTAGGAAAATTAGAAGGGCTATCTGGGGAGCTGTGTCATAGCTATGGCTTATAAAGAACAAATTACAAAAAATATCTACAAATTGGATACCAACAGTAGAGTCGCCATTTAGTGTTTTATTTACAGTGTGTCGACCGCGGTCGTTGTCGCCCCCCCCGAGAAAAGAAACGCCGTAGCGAATTGGAACCGTTATACTCGCAAGATACAAAGCATAAAACAACGCGGAAACAGGGTAGATTATACAGTCATTGATAAAATACTGTGTATCATATTCAGTGGCACATAAAATAAGTTTCGTGATGATATAATTCGTAATATTGGCGCCTGGCGACATTCACTGCAGTGGCGACTTTACTGTTCTATACGGTAGCAGATGACAACCATTAAAACAACGCTGAAACAGAGTAGATATAGCGTGACAATTCTAAACTACTGTGTATCATCTTTCTCCCCCCAGTGGCACTAAAAATCCGTAGGGTGATTGCTATAATGGGTAATATATGCGGCTGGCGACGTCAGGGCAGGTGCGACAGTGTTATCTACGTAGAGAGGAAAACCAATTAAAGTTTGTAGCGTTGGTAGGTGAAATTAGTAAGGTTTACTGTTAATAAGTTTTATACAAGACACTTGTATGATATGGTACATGCGTGTTGGTTTACATTTTTTTGTACGTATGATTTATATATAGGTACGTTTTGAGTTGTTGATGGAAAATTAGACGGAAATGTTGATAAAAAACAGAAATGTAATAGGCTGCGCGTATGTTTACTACAGAAACGGGAGAATATATGCGTTATATACTTGATTTAGAAATACAAGTAAGGTTTGAGTGGTTATTTTATGGCTATCAAGGGAAATGTGAAGAGGAAGGAACATTTTCAAGATGCAGTAGAAGCGAGTAGCTAGGATAGAAGAATAAGGGCCTACTTTAAAATCTTTCGCCCAGGGCTGGCGGAAAAGCGTTCGCCAGGCACTAGTGAGTTCTTACTTTAAACGCCACGAGCGCTACGCCAGGCGCTGCTCCACCAGGGCTGGCGAAGGAGAAGTATTGGAATAGCCTGGCGAACGCGAGTTCGGTGAGACGGTCCCTCTCCCGGGCGATCAAAAGTTTCTGCATTCAGTTATTAACTTTTTACAATTAATACTAAGCATTTCATGAATAGGAAACCTATTGCGACGGAAATATGTGTATGCAGTTCGTTCAGGAAAATAAGTCTTGTATCTTATTTTCAAAACACCACGAGGTTCCAACGCAGCTGACAGCACCAGACCCGCCACCCCCCAGAGGTGGAGTTTATTTTGCCTTTCGTCAATATATATTGGTTTAGGGGACCATATTGCCACAATATAATGTTACATTGGGTTTTGGTGATGGCACTTTACATTGAGCTATATCAGAAGTCCCTCACCCTCATAAGAATTTCAGGGCGACGTGGAATATGAATCATTGTGCTCCCGCCACTAAAGATTTTATTTATGTTGTATATCAGATAGAGTGAATGTGTTATTTTGTACAATATAGGTTATGTTTTTGGTGATGGCTGTTCTTTAACATTGAGCTATGGCAGAGGCTCTGACCTCATACAAAACGTGTGAGACGTGTTATAATAGTGTGCTCCCCGCACGTAAATTATTTTATTGGTAAATTTTAAAATAGGACAAGAATTCCTGTACACTTTGTTTCTGTATGGTTCTGTTTACCTTAATAGATTCTGAGAAAATTCTATCAATGAGTTTCCGTCGCCAAATCACTACTTTCGGATATATATGATGCTTTAGTAGGTAGGGGAGTGTATTAGGAAGGGGTGCAGTCAGTTCGTTCACAAGTTGTTTTGACACCAGTAGATTAGTAGACCAAAAGTTGTTTCGTAGTCTATATGAAACATAGTTCGTTTCGTACAATCAGTCAAAGTTGAACTTTACTACTAGCGTTACGAAACACGACATTCACGTATGTACGCAACAACTCAAAATCAGTGTACGAAACAACTAACAAAACTGTGTACGATATCCCTGTACAATATAGGAGATATGAAAATTAAACTAACCTAACCCTACGTTACAGGGAGTTTCGTACCAGGTTTTGTTTAGCGTTTCGTACAATGATTTTGAGTTTTGCGTACTACGTGATGCGTTTTCGTAACTCAAGTAGTAAAGTTCAACTCGGAGCTGAGTGTACGAAACGACTATGGTTTCATATAGACTACGAAACAACTTTTTGGGTGTACGAATTACTGGTGTAACGAAATGATTTGTGAACGAATGACTGCATCACTCCCATACAATCCCCTTCTAGGGGAGTGTATACACTCACTACCTAAACCCATGTTTTAACCGAACTAAGTCAAATCATCATTAAAAAGTGTCCGCGGCAAGGTGAAGAAATAGAGGCGATGCAGGTCACAAGAGGAAGAAGAGGGAGGTGGCACATAAACACTTGATCCTCTCTCCTCCCCCCCCCCCCCCCCCCTGTGAAAAATAGGATGTTAGTATTATATCTCCAAAAGTAATTATGCGATGGAAGCTCATTGAGAGAAAGTTTCCTAGAAACAATAAGGTAAATCAAACCATGCTCCCCATGTGTAGGGAATTCTGGTCTAGTGTAAAATATTATACCTTTATTATTGGGTTAATCAGATTAAATTGACATGAGTTACAACTTTTGTTACAATTAGAAGGGTGTAAATAGCAGTTTCAATCAATACGCCACTATTGAAACAAGACCCTACGGATATAACTAGGGGCCTGTGACCCCCGGACCCCCTTGCTTGTGTCAACTAACCTAACAAATTTTCATTTATGCGCATTTATGTTTTTGAGGACGAAACTTTGGATAATAGTTTAAAAATATGTTTGAATTTATCTGATACTTATTTTTGGGTGATGATTTTCTCTGATTTAAATCACTTACAGGATATTTTAAATGAATGTAGTTATTATATGTTTCATATATTATTTTCCAGTTATGGACGCACTGTTTAGATTTTGAAGATATAGAAGTGCTTGATCCAGCCAAGCAGAATGGATCAGATTGCCAAAGACAAACTGTGCAAAGACAGAAGACAGCCTAGATTTGTCGAGCGAAGACTGAGTTGGAATTAAAAGTTGGTTGGTAATAAAACATACTGAAAACATTTCCTAATGTTTAATATCATCAAAAACCTATATATTGTTGTGTCTTTGTCTAGGAAGTGGTGAATGAGATTAAATGAGTAATATCCAATTGCCTTTAGGAAGTAGGATTGATGTAGCATGTTAGGTTAAGTGGTGAACTATATTTAATGATTTTATATACTGCTGGACGTAATGATAGTGGTAGTAGGTTAGGTTAAGTGGTGAACTATATTTAATATTTATACCCTGCGGGAAGTATCTGATAGTGTGTAGCAGGTTAGGGTTAAGTGGTGACTATATTTTAATGATTTATATCTGCTGGAAGTATCTGATAGTGTGTAGCAAGGTAGGTTAAATGGATGAATGCGTTTCTGTTTACCTAAAATAGATTTGAGAAAATTATCTCAATGAGTTTCCGTCGGCAAATCACTACTTTCAAGAGATAATAAGATGCTTTTAGTAGAAGGAGAGTGTATAGGAGCGGGTTGCAGGTCAGTTCGGACACAAGTGGTTTCGATACACCAGTAGATTAGTACACCAAAAAGTTGGTTTCATAGTCTATATGAAACCATAGTCGTTTCGTACCACTCAGCTCAGAGTTGAACTAGAGTACCGAAACGAATCACGAATGGACGAAAAAACTAAAAGGCAGTGTACGAAAAACAACTAAACCAAAACCTGGCTACGAAACAACTTCTTACGAAAAACACCCTGTAACCTATAGGATAGGAAAATATTAACTCCATACTTAGACTCACTAACCTAACGCTACCTTCTAGACTCACCTAACCCTAAACCTAACCTTACAGCTTTAACCTATAACTAAGGCAAAAATCCCATAAAAAGTGATGATCTGTAATATCGATACAGGAAGTATGATCGATGCTGCAGTTAGGTTAAGCTGGGATAAATAAATAATTATATTCCAATAATACAATTCTGGAGTCTATGTCGATGCTGCATTTTAGGTTAAGTAGGTGATTGATAGTTAATAATATTACTACTGGAAGATATTGATAAATATTGTTGCCACGTAGATAAGTAGCTGAAGCGAGTTAAAATTATAAATATCAGGAAAGATCTTTGGTAAAATTTCGGAGTGGCATTCAATGATTTCGATGTCGAAACCTTAATTTTCCTGAATAGTTTTGATGTGTTTTGAATGAATCTGGCACTCGTTTTTGGCGGAAATAAATGTTTGTTTGCAGGTGTGGGTGTGCCCGCCCGCCCCGCAAACTTAATGCTCCGCTTTTGCACTGCCATAGTATTGATAATTTCTTTTTGTCTGGATATCTGTACTAAAACCAAACCCCACCCTCTAAAACATAATCTATTTAACCTAACTTAACAGTTTATGGCTGAAATAAACGGTTAGATTTTCGGTAGTATACAGTAACACTATTATTATTCAATGGCACATGGAACATGGGGTTCAAAAATATCAAATGAATTAATTCTACACGATGATGTTGTTTGTTTGTTGTTTGGTTTGTCTCTGTTTGTTTAGAGGATAATTTATCAGAGCCGTAGTGATAGACCGCTGCAGCAATAGTGTTGGCGGAAGCCACCACACGGGAGGGGGTCACACACCCCGGCTAACACGGTACCAATTCACTGCTGGGTGGACAGGCTCGGGTTTAAGAAAGACCACCCATCTATCTTTGCTCCGCCCGGGGATCTAAACCCGGGATTCTCGTTGTGAAGCCTGAGCGTGCAAACACTATAATACGGAGTACCGTATGGGTTTTAAATGTAGGTAAGAATCCTAGGACTTTTGGAAGCCACTACCGAACTAATACCCTATCTTTTGCATGAGTTAGGTGGTAATAAGCTTTAAAGTGGTTAAGCACTTACACAACGCCTTAGGGCAAAGAATATGAAAATTATTGCTCAGTTAGTCAGTGATGAACGAACGTTCATTATTAATAAACAGTAATATCTGGGAAAAGAGTAGCTACAGAGCAATCACGGGCATATAACTTGGTGTTTTGTCATTTAGGCATTCAATATACTCCTTGATGAGGTCATGAGCATCCCTTACCACAGTGGTATAGGAGTTGCCTTAAGGAGAGCCAGCATCGTCACTCGTAGCAGTGTTTGTCGACTGCTAGATGTAAAACAAAACTTGATTTCTCGCGAATTGCTAAAGCGCCATTAGCAGAGTCGAGCGAGAATAGAAGGTTAGCGCCTGGCACGAACACTCACGTCCGCCAACCCTGGCGTGGCCAGGGTTGGCGTAAGCCAGTGTTAAAAGTAAGGATTACTGAGGCTGGCGTTCGCCTGGGCGGAGCACGGCAGGGATCGCCAGCCAGGCGGAAGGTTAATATGTACGACGCCCCTCCCTCCCCCTAATACCAAGCTACTCTGGTAGGAAAGATGCTCGTAGCCGAAAACGCCGTGTGACAACGCGCATTTTTTGGCACGCTACGTAGCCGCGTTTTTTGCATCTTTTAGTGGCAAAATACCAAAAGATGCCGGAAAATGTCGCTCGCGACACGGGCCTTTGGTTAAATTACTTGGTGCGTTGAAATGTATGGTACTTGTGCAAAGTTTACAAGGCTGTAAGTTTGATATAGTTCTGTCTGTTAGGGGGAATTTTAAGCGGTTATTGTGCAAATTGTCTCCAAGCATGAAATTTGGCACACTTGTTGTAGCTTGTCACTGCTGAATTCACATCTGCCGGGAGCCAAGCAATTGTTTAAAACTTTTGTCCTTAGCATACTGCAGATGTATTACGATTTGAAGGAGTTCTCGACGACACTCGTCGCCCGGAAAAAAAACCTAGTATGGAAATTTGAAACCGTATATACTACCGTAGATAACATAAAGTCGCAGGACAACTTTTTTCTGTTTACGACGTTGGTGGGCGTTAATTCTTACATTTCTACATCCATGATTTCAGGAAAGTTAGAAGGGGCTATCTGGAGAGCCCTGTGTCATAGTATGGCTATAAATGAACAAATTACAAAAATATCTACAAAGTGGCTACCAACAGTAGAGTCGCCATTTAGTGTTTATTTACCGAGTGTCGTACCGCTGTCGTCGTCGCCCGAAGAAAAAAAACGCGTAGCGAAATTTGAAACCGTATATACTCGCAGATACAAAGCATAAAACAACGCTGAAACAGGGTAGATTATACAGTCATGATATAAACTACTGTGTATCATCTTCAGTGGCACATAAAAATCAGTCGTGATGCTATAATTCGTAATATTTGGCGCCTGGCGACATCACTGCAGTGGCGACTTTACTGTTATATACGGTAGCAGATACAAACCATAAAACAACGCTGAAACAGAGTAGATTATAGTCGTGATAATTATAAACTACTGTGTATCATCTTCAGTGGCACATAAAAATCAGTAGTGATGCTATAATTCGTAATATATGGCGGCTGGCGACGTTAGGGCAGGTGGCGACTAGTGTTATCTACGGTAGATGAGGAAAACAATAAAGTGTTTGGTAGAGTTGGGTAGGTGAAATTAGTAAGTGTTTACTGTTTAATAAGTTATATACAAGACACTTGTATGATATGGTACATGCGTGTTTGTTTACATTTTTTGTACGTATGATTTAGATATATAGTTAAGTTTTGAGTTGTTGATGAAAATTATGACGGAAAATGTTGATAAAACGAAATGTAATAGCTGCGCGTATGTTTACTACATAAACGGGGATAATATATGCGTTATTATTACTTGATTTAGGAATACAAGTAAGGTTTTGAGTGGTTTATTTATGGCTATCAAGGAAAATGTGAAGAGGGAAGGACATTTCATAGATGCCAGTAGAAGCTGAGTAGCTAGGATAGAAGAATAAGGGCCGTACTTTTAAAATCTTTCGCCAGGGCTGGCGAAAGCGTTCGCCAGGCACTCAGTGATTTCTTACTTTTAAACGCCACGAGCGCTCCGCCAGGCGCTGCTCCGCCAGGGCTGGCGAAGGAGAAGTATTGGAATAGCCTGGCGAACGTGAGTTCTGGTGAGACGTCCCTCTCACCGGGCGATCAACAGTTTTTTTGCATTCAGTTTATACTTTTTACAATACTACTAAGCATTTCATGAGATAGGAAACCTATTGCGACGGTAAATATGTGTATGGCAAGTTCTTTCATGGAAAATAAGTCTTGTATATTATTTTCAAAACACCATCGAGGTTCCAACGCAGCTGACAGCACCAGACACCTCCACCCCCCAGGGGTGAGTGTATTTTGCCTTTTCGTCCAATATATATTGGTTTAGGGCCCATATTGCACAATATAATGTTATACATTGGATGTTTTGGTGATGGCATCTTTACATTGAGCTATATCATAGTCCTCTCCACCCTCATAAGAATTTCAGTGAGACGTGACTATGATATCATTGTGCTCCCGCCACTAAAATATTTTATTTATGTTGTATATCAGATAGAATTGAATGTGTTATTTTTTTTTGTACAATATCAGGTTATGTTTTGGTGATGGCGTCTTTACATGAGCTATGTCAGAGGCCTCTGACCCTCATACATTACACGTGAGACGTGCTTATAATAGTGTGCTCCCGACACTGTAAATTAGTTTTTATTTGGGAAAATTTTTTACACTAGGACCAGAATTCTCTACACCTTTGGGAGTATGGTTTCTGTTTCCCTTTAAATAGATTCTGAGAAACATTCTCTCAATGAGTTTCCGTCGCAAATCACTACTTTCGGAGATATAAGATGCTTTTAGTAGGTAGGGGAGTGAAATAGGAAGGGTGTGCAGTCAGTTCGTTCACAAGTTGTTTCGTACACCAGTAGATTAGTAGACCAAAAAGTTGTTTCGTAGTCTATATGAAACCATAGTCGTTTCGTACACTCAGCTCAGAGTTGAACTTTACTACTAGAGTACGAAACGACATCACGTATGTACGAAAAACTCAAAATCAGTGTACGAAACACTAACAAAACCTGTGTACGAAACTCCCTGTAACATATAGGAGATATGAAAATTAACTAACCTAACCCTACTGTTACAGGGAGTTTCGTACCCAGGTTTTGTTAGTTTGTTTCGTACACTGATTTTGAGTTTTGCGTACATACGTGATGTCGTTTCGTAACTCTAGTAGTAAAGTTCAACTCTGAGCTGAGTGTACGAAACGACTATGGTTTCATATAGACTACGAAACAACTTTTTGGTGTACGAATCTACTGGTGTACGAAATGATTTGTGAACGAATTGACTGCATCCCCTCCCATACACTTCCCTTCCTAGGGGAGTGTATACACTCACTAACCTAACCCCATGTTTTAACCTAACTAAAGTCAAATCCTCATTAAAAAGTGTCCGCGGCAAGGGAAGAATAGAGGCGATGCAGGTCACAAGAGGAAGAAGGAGGGAGGTGCACATAAGCACTTGTCTCTCTCCTCCCGAAATAGGATGTTATATTATATCTCCAAAAGTAATTATTTGCGATGGAAGCTCATTGAGAGAAAGTTTCCTAGAATACAATAAGGTAAACAAACCATGCTCCCAATTGTGTAGGGAATTCTGGTCCTAGTGTAAAATATTATACCTTTTATTTATTTGGTTAATCAGATGAAATTGAAAGAGTTACAACTTTTGTTACAATTAGAAGGGTAAATATGCAGTTTCAATCAATACGCACTATTGAACAATACCCTACTGATATAACTAGGGGCCTGTGACCCCCCGGACCCCCCTTGCTAGTTCACTAACCTAACTAAATTTTCATTTATGCGCATTACTGTTTTTGAGGACGAAACTTTGTCATGAATAGTTTTAAAATATGTTTGAATTTATCTGATACTTATTTTTGGGTGATTTATTTTCTCTGATTTAAAATCACTTACAGTATATTTAAATGAATGTTAGATTATTATATGTTTCATATATTATTTTCCAGATTATGGACGCACTGCTAGATTTTGAAGATATAGAAGTGCTTGATCCAGCCAAAGCAGAATGGATCAGATTGCCAAGAAAAACTGTGAAAGACAGAAAGACAGCCTAGATTTGTTCCTGAGCGAGACTGAGTTGGAATTAAAAGTTGGTTGGTAATAAAACATACTGAAAACATTTCCTAATGTTTAATATCACAAACCTATATATTGTTTTGTCTTTGTACTTGTTAAGTGGTGAATGAGATTAAATGATTAATACACAATTGCCTTTGGAAGTATGATTGATTGTAGCATGTTAGGTTAAGTGGTGAACTATATTTAATGATTTATATCACTGCTGGAAGTATCTGATAGTGTGTAGTATGTTAGGTTAAGTGGTGAACTATATTTAATGATTTATATCACTGCTGGAAGTATCTGATAGTGTGTAGCAGGTTAGGTTAAGTGGTGAACTATATTTAATGATTTATATCTGCTGGAAGTATCTGATAGTGTGTAGCATGTTAGGTTAAATGATGAATGGTTTTCTGTTTACCTAAATAGATTCTGAGAAACATTATCTCAATGAGTTTCCGTCGCAAATCACTACTTTCAGAGATATAAGATGCTTTTAGTAGGAGGAGAGTGTATAGGAGCGGGTGCAGTCAGTTCGGACACAAGTGGTTTCGTACACCAGTAGATTAGTACACCAAAAAGTTGTTTCATAGTCTATATGAAACCATAGTCGTTTCGTACACTCAGCTCAGAGTTGAACTAGAGTTACGAAACGACATCACGAATGTACGAAAAAAACTAAAAGTCAGTGTACGAAACAACTAACAAAACCTGGCTACGAAACAACTTCTGTACGAAACACCCTGTAACCTATAGGATAGGAAAATATTAACTCCCTACCTTTAGACTCACTAACCTAACCCTACCTTTAGACTCACCTAACCCTACATTTTAACCTATCAACTAAGGCCAAATCCCCATTAAAAAGTGATGATCTTTAATATCGATACTGGAAGTATGATCGATTGCTGCATGTTAGGTTAAGCGGGGATAAATTATATTCAATAATACAATTACTGGAAGTATATGATCGACTGCTGCATTTTAGGTTAAGTGGTGATTGATCTTTAATAACATCACTACTGGAAGTATATGATATAAATATTGTTGCACGTTAGATAAGTTAGGAGGCGAGTTTAAATTATAAATATCAAACTATCTTTGGTAAAATTTCGGAAGTGGGCATTCACTGATTTCGAGTCGAAACTTAAGTTTTCCTGAATAGTTTTGATGTGTTTTTGAATGAATCTGGCACTCGTTTTTGTCGGGAAAAAAATGTTTTGTTTACAGGTGTGGGGGTGCCCGCCCGCCCCGCAAACCTTAATTGCTCCGCTTCGCACTGCCATAGTATTGGATAATTTTCTTTTTTTCTTGATATCTGTTACTAAACCAAACCCCACCTCTAACCTAATCTAATTTAACCTAACTTAACAGTTTATGGCTGAAATAACGGTAGATTTTCGGTAGTAAAATGTAACACCATTATTATCAATTGCACCATGGGAAATGGGGTTCAAAATATTCATAATGAATAATTCTACACGATGATGTTTTGTTTTTGTTTGTTTGTTTGTTTTAGAGGATAATTCCTCAGAGCCGTGTAGTGATCTACCGCTGCAGCCCAATTAGTGTTGGCCGAAGCCACCACCCCGGGAGGGGGGTCACAAACCCCCGGCTAACACCCGGTACCCATTCACTGCTGGGTGGACAGGGGCTCGGTTTTAAGAAAGACCACCCATCTATCTTTGCTCCGCCCGGGATCTAACCCGGGACTTCTCGGTTGTGAGCCTGAGCGTGCTAACCACTATACTACGGAGTACCGTATGTAAATGTAGGTAAGAATCCTAGGACTTTTGGAAGCCCACTACCGAACTAATACCCTATCTTTGCACGAGTTAGGTGGTAAATAAGCTTAAATGGTTAATATCACAACTGCCTTAGGGAGCATATGACATATTATTGCTCGTTAGTTCAGTGATGAACGAACTTTAATTATTAATAACAGTACTGTCTGGAAAAGAGTAGCTACAAGAGCAATCACGGCATATAACTTGGTATTTTTTGTCATTTATGCCTTCAATATACTCCTTGATGAGGTCAATGAGCATCCCCTTATCCACAGTGGATATAGGAGTTGCCTTAAGAGAGCCAGCATCGTCACTCGTAGCAGTGGTGTCGACTGTAGATGAAAAACAAACTTGAATTACTCGCGATTTCAAGCGCCATTTCGCAGAGTCGAGCGAGAATAGGAGAAGGTAGCGCTTGGCGAACACTCACGTCCGCCAACCCTGGCGTTCGCCAGGGTTGGCGTAAGCCAGTGTTTAAAAGTAAGGTTTTTCCTGAGGCTGGCGTTCGCCTGGCGGAGCATCGGCAGGCGATCGCCAGCCCAGGCGGAAGGTTTAATAGTACGGCCCTAAGATCTTCGCTACTCTGGTAGGAAGATGCTCGTAGCCGAAACGCCGTGTGACAACGCGCACTTTTTGGCACCGCTACGGGCATCTTTTAGTGGCAAAATACCAAAAGATGCCGGAAAATGTCGCTCGCGACACGGCCTTTGGTTAAATACTTGGTGGCGTTTGAAAATGTATGGTACATTTGTGCAAAGGTTTACAAGGCTGTAAGTTTTGATATAGTCTGGTCTGTTAGGGGAATTTTAAGGCGGTATTGTGCAAATTTGTCTACAAGCATGAAATTTGGCACACTTGTAGCTTGTCACCTGCTGAATTCAAATCTGCCGGGAGCCAAAGCCAATTTTCAACAGGTTCGCCATATTCGACAATTCAAAATGGCCGCCACCCAAAAACAGATTTTTCCATTACTCGCCAAGAAAAAGTCACAGTTACAATTAAAAGCACTTTTCTAGGGTTTTGGACCTCACTGATTCTAAATCTGATGCCTATTTGACAGTAACCTTGACAGGGATCGCCGAATTGGAAAATCCAATATGGCCGCCGGTGAATATTATAATGAATTTTACATAACTGTCAGGCCTTTGGCTTTGGAGTGCCTTTAGGATACAAGCAATCTTTAGGATACCACCAAGCACAGGAGTTTGACCAGGGTTGAGGGCCTCTGTGCCTTGGATTGTGAGATGCATTGCTTGTTTCATCATAGAAGGTGTGGCTGCTTTGTCAGGGAACAGAGGTAGAACCCCTATCACTGCCTTAGGCTTCACACAGTCATCACTCATGAGTCGGGAGTTGTAGCCTGACCATGTGATGACTTCACCTTCAGGCAATATGTCCTGTTTCAGCACTGTGGACACATGTGCTATTCAGGACTCATCCTTGACTTTGGCTCCATGTAGCAGATTATGAGATGGCCGAGAATTGAGATCTGGAGTACATGGTACATGCAAAGCATTGCTTTGGAATTCAGCTGGCTGAACCACCGAGTATGATTCAGGAAGTTGTGGTACAGAAGTGTCTGTAGGATCCAGCTGGATAGAGGGTCTCTGTACTCCTTTGTTGTCCCAAGACAGGTGTTTGTCACGCTGATTGCTGTCCCATGGAACTCATCCCGGAGAAGTTACCTTGGTTGTTGCTATCCAAGTTGTCTACATCAAAGGTCACGAAGACCCCACTACGGATGTTTGTGGGCAGCACAACTCCATCCTGGACAACCTTTTTGACCACTGCTCGTGCCATGGATCGCCTGATCTCCAAGACACGACTGTAAGACACAGAAACCCCAAAGGCATTGGAATTATTGATCGCTTTCTTTTGCCTACCCACACCATGCAGCTTGAGGCCCTGGTACAAAGGGAAAGGGGTCTCATGTTCTTTGTTGTGACGGATGTTGCTTGACTTTGTGGCATGATGTGAACTACTGCAGGTATTATAATAATTTGCTGAGCAATGGCGCTTGCAACTCTTGCCCTGCCTTGTACCTGCGCCTGCAACTCCTCATTGCTGAGTTCACGCAAGATTGTGGGGCCCTGGAACAGTATGTTGAGGAAGCTTCTCAGCTGTCCAGGGATGGGAGATGTCAGGGAATCAGAGGCAAAAGAACCAGTAAATGGTTTTGCCTCTCGAGACAGCATTTCCTAAGTATTACTGCTGCTCGCATCAACAACAAAGCATCATCCGGGACCTATCTGGGACTTATGGGCTTCAGCTAGTAAATCTTTCCAACCTTCTGGTTGCTAGAGATATAGACTTCCTTGCCCTGGGAGAACTCTCTCCACTCAGGAAGCAGCTTTAGAAGATACTCCTTGAACGTGTGGCATGTGGTTCCCTGGTATCAGAACAGGTAACTCCCTGTTTCCTCCACAAGTGTTCTATATAACTGTCGCAAAGCGGACAGTTTGAAGACTGAGTTTAGAGTCCTCGACTAAAGCAACAATTTGTGCAATGACAACTGAATTGAAGTGAGGGGCAGGAGGACCTGCAGATGCTCTGCGATCCTCAGCACGAGCTGAGTCTCTCAGGTGCAAGTAACACTGTAGATGGTAGAGAGTGTCACCAGCGTGGGCATCAGCTGCCTGGGCAATCAGTTTGCCCAGAAGATTGAAATTTTTGGTGCTCTGAGCCCAGGTCTTTAAGTTTGTGTCTACATTATATGTTTCAACTTTACGTAGATTCTTTTGGTCCTGTCCCTCACATATTATGCAACAAGGAGACTTCTGAGGAGCAGAAGACACTGCAAAACTGGACCGTACTTTCGTCAGCTCACCTAAGTCAGCGCGTCAGCTCACCTAAAGCTCACCTAAGTGAGCTTTGGTGACTAGAATGCTCTTCTTCAGTGAACCTTCTCAGGCGAGAGTTACTGCAGTAGGTTCTGCAAACTTTGTGATATTTGGCATTGTGTCTCTGAAGCGTCTTAGCAATGCCCTGGCCCTCATCAAGCTGAGCCCATGACACTTTCAAACGAGAAGGCATGACACCCATGGCTTTAAAACCATTCAGATCTTTCTCAATTGAAGCAAGGGCCTCTTCCTTTGGCGTCTGCAACCGTTTATTCTTTTCTTCTTGGCAGAGACAGCAAAGCTCCCAGTTGATGCCATCCATCCTTCCAGTACAGCTAGGCCTTCCCACAGCAGAACGACAGGCACCTGAAATAAAAGAAAAAATATTAAAGCTTTTAAAATGTAGGACTAAAAGTGTCAAAGTTATGCAAAATTCTATTTTTACAGGCGGCCATATTGGATTATCCCAATATGGCGTTTCCTGTCAAGGCTACTGTCAAACATACATCAGATTTAGAATCCCTGAGGTCAGAAACCCTAGCAAAGTGTTTTGATTTGTAACTGACTTTTTCTTGGCGAGTAATGGAAAAATCTGTTTTTGGGTGGCGGCCATTTTGAATTGTCGAATATGGCGACCCTATTAAAAATTGGCTTTGGCTCCCGGCAGATTTGAATTCAGCATGTCAAAAACTACAAGTGTGCCAAATTTCGTGCTTGTAGACAAATTTGCACAATTCTTCCCCTAACAGACCAGACTATAGGGCGATTCAGCATCATATCATGGCTTGTAGGGCCGTAGGGCGATTTTACAGAAACTGAGCTAAACGTAGGGCGATTTTGAATTTATGGTTTGAGTTATATTTACTTTGCAGCAAAATATAAATCATATAAGCGGAAAGGAAATATGTAAAAAAAAAAAAAAAGTATTTTTTTTAAGATTTTCGATTACCCTCTGGAAAATGTGATTAAATGATAGCTAATGAGTGACTCTGGCAGCTGATATATCGCATCAGCTGCTGGGCCGCTGGTGTGGCTGTATAAGCATGAACAGGGATAGGACAGGTCTAGGGAGATGACGTGAGCGTGCTGCCGTCCTATGTGGAACTGTGGAAGCTGGGTATCCACTTGTTGCATTTCATATCATAATCATCGTTGCGTATCATTTAGAGGTACGGAACGCTGCAATATTTATTTACCGGTGTTTCATTACAAAAATGATAACGTATAAAGAACAGCATACGTTACACTGTTGTATGTTATTATAATTTCTATGATACAAATATTATATGGAAACGGTAAAATGTCGATTTTCATCTTGAACCGTAGGGCGATGAAGGGAAATGTAGGGCGTTTTCAGTGTCTGTGTAGGCCGAAGACATTTTTTCGGTTGGCATCAGGGTTGTGAACTGTACGATAACCCCTGGGAACAAATTTTTGTTGAGTTAGGTCTGACACTTGTTTTAAGTAATTTTTGGGTGCTGAAACCAAACTAATCTCAGTTTTTCTCTATCACGTCAAGTTTTTGAACTGTAGGATTTTTCGTTTTCTTAAAAATATGAAAAATACTGTACATAACAGTAACAGTGCTTATTTTATAAAAAGTTGCAAAGTTAACATACAATGAAAATAAAGAAATAGGCATGAATAGAATATTTATTTAACGTTATCATGTTTTTAGAAAGGATAAGCTATAATTGTGTGCAGGTTAAGGTAAATTACGTTTGTAGCTTTGTCTGGAGTGTTCACTGAGGACTATCGCGTTGATGCTCCAACAATAGTCAGCCATCATATGCACATCCCCCTACC
>JACEEZ010019033.1:0-15083 GCA_016584305.1 Chionoecetes opilio | reverse complement strand
CTTTGATGTCGGTCTTGTCAGGACTCTGCTGTGCTGTATACGATGTAAACAAACCACTCATTGGAGTAGATGAAGGTCGCGTAGGGGCACAGACGCGGCATATTACTCCTTCCGACATACCAACCTTACCGTGACGGGACTACACGAAGGGAAAAGCCGCGGAAGGATTCGACGTTACCAGGCTTCCCGTGTAGCGCAGAGAACTCGTCGTGCGGTGCCGTCATGGGAAGGGAAAGGTGACATTTAACAATCTGGCCCGATATGTCGATGACAACTGACACTATCATTATAAGCGCCAGCTGACACAGGGGATAAAAGAATAGAGGAGGAACAGGAATTCCTCTTTTCTTTTGAGGATGGATGATAAGTGTGTGGGTTGTCACTAGAAGGTTCCGTGGTGTAACGGGAAGCACAGCCGCCCGGCAAGCGGAAGGTCCCGGGTTCGATCCCGAGCGGTGCAACCTTTATTGTGAGACCCCCTTCTCTAACAATAAGCTATGTAGAGTTCTCGAGTTTAGCTTCTTTGAGTCATTATATGTGTTATTAAATAAAATAAAATTATATTAATTTCATTTATTTTGGAAAAATAAATTTAACATGGAATTTTGTGTCATGATTGGATATATTATATATTTTAGTGAAAATAAAAATATTTGTATATGTGGCATGCTGAATTCAATGATGTATATACTTATCTACTGACTATATTATTTTAGCTAAAGTTGTACGATAATCCATCTGGAAATACGATAATTTTGGTGGCTCGGTACGACAATGTGGGCCACTAAAGTTCACAACCCTGGTTGGCATCACTACCACTACCAAACCTTCAGTCCAGAGTTGCCAGATTTGAGGATTTGTCCCTATATTTGGGGATTTCCGGGCACTGATGGGGACATGGGGACATTTACTCTTGATTTGGGGACTTTTGAGGCTTCTGAAAAAAATATGTATTTTATCGCTTAAAATAATATTAATATGAAGGTTAAAAGAAAACATGAGGTCAAACCGACGGCAAGGAAGAAGTAATTTGAGCTTCATTGATCCCAAAGAAGTAAGTCAAGAAATGTGGTCTCCATTGGTCCATTGGCTAGTGTATTTCCTGGAATTGTAGGTCCTGACAAAATAAATCACCTAGACAAAGAATGGAGAGTACTAAGAAACACCGATCTTGCTGATTCAGAAATCAATGATGTTGAAGGCTTCTGGGAGACAGTTAGAGAAATAAAGAGTGGTGATGAAACCCCCATGTTTCCAAATTTGTCAAGTTTTGTTTCTGGGCTATTGCGTCTTCCTCATTCTAGTGCCACAGCAGAAAGGATATTTTCATCTGTAAACATTATAAAACAAAACTAAGAAACAAACTCTCAACCAGAACTCTAGTTGGACTTCTGCATTCAAAGCGGTATTTGAAAGGCCGGGAATGTTTCAATTTTGCTGTAAATGATAAACTAGTCAACATGATGACTTCAGATATCTACAAATACCATGAACATGATGATTCGAGTGATGATAATATTTAGTATGCATGTAGTTAGTATTTAGTAGTAGTGATGATATTATATAGTTAGTTATTCTATTCTTTCTTTCTGGCTTAGTACAGTATGTCCAGAATATTAGTTGGATTATTTAAGTTCCCCAAGAAGCTAAGAACATTAATATTTTCATTTATTTCTGTATCATATTTCTAAGCAATTTAAGGATATGTATCATCCCCATCAGCCTTAAGTAGAAAATTTTATTAAATGTATTTTTTATTAAATGCTCATGAGGCTGTATCCTATTACTGCCTTTTTTTTGTTTTTGCAGTCCTTGTGATGATAATAAAAAAGTGAATTATGCTACTTCATGTGTAATGTAATATATTATGTAAAACAAAGTATCAATTAATATCATTAAATCAACATTAAAATCAACATAGCAATTTTAATTTACATGTGGAGTAGCTATGTAGCATATATTTCAGCATTTTTATAACAAGTATGGAAATATATGAAATGGGGATTTCTGGGGATTTTTCCCAAAATATATAGGGATTTTTAGACCAGGCTGTCTGGCAACCCTGGTTACACGTCGCGCCTCACAGAGGGAGGACCTTCACCCCGCGCTCCCCAGCTCACCTACCTTGTTGCCAGACGTTCAGTTCGCCCTTCATAGGCTTGCCCTTGAGCTTGCTTTGACTCTAGCCCTGTTATAGGGGCTTGCTGCTCCTGTCAGGGAGCTGCAGGGAGACAAGATTCAGTAGTTGTCTGGTGGCCTGGCACCGCTGTTATAGGGGCTTGCTGCTCCTGTCAGGGAGCTGCAGGGAGACAAGATTCAGTAGTTGTCTGGTGGCCTGGCACCGCTGTTATAGGGGCTTGCTGCTCCTGTCAGGGAGACAAGATTCAGTAGTTGTCTGGTGGCCGGGCACCGCTGTTCCGCTGCGCACCCCTCCGTGGTGTGCCAGCCCGGGACTGCCTTGTTTTTGTACGTTGGGTTGCTTGTCTGGTTGGTTGTGTCGTTGTTCGGGTTGTTGTGCTCAGGAGTTTGGCCGCTGCCTCTGTCTCTGTCTCTATCCCTAGGGCCTGCTACTCCTGTCAGGGAGTTGCAGAGGGGGGGGGGGAGATTCAGGGTTGTTTGGCGGCGCGGTACCTGAGCACCAGGGCGCTGCCCGCCCAGTGACCGCCTTGTGGTTTGCCTTGTTATAATAGTATAGTAATAATAATAATAAGTATTCAATATAGTTTATTTTAAATATAAGTAGAAATTAAATATACCACACTTTGGGTCGACTCTTTTGTCTCGTGCGTTGTCAGTAGTTTTGAATGTTGCTTGCCGCACACTGCTACTGTTACTTACTAGCTGGGTTTCTGCCTCGGTAGTCAAGTTTGTTGTGTTGCTGTTGGCTGTGTTCCAGCCTCGGCAGTCTTGTTTGTTGTGTTGCTGTTAGCTCTCCCCTTTGGGTGAAGAGCCCGCCCAAGTGGCAACGCCTAAGGAGACACAGAGCTCCCTCTGAACAGTGCACTCTGTTGCACGGATATACGTGTCTACCGTGGCAACTAGTGTGTTGGTCGCCCATTTAGAGTCCCTCGGTGTGATACGAAGCCGAACCCGGCGGTCGCTGGCGAAGGCCAGTGACACGAAGGGGGCCCTTAGAGGGCTGGTTATAGGAAGCACCGAGGGTAGGGCATAGCTCAAACAGGAATAGGTAAGACCCTCACGGGGCAGCAGGTCCGGTGACCTACGACGCCTATTAGTAGGCGGGGCCACGATACGACTTAGCTGTAGGATTAGCGTAGCAGTGGTTCTGCTCGAAGCAGTCTCGTTGTTAGGAATTATAGTAATAGGTTTTTCTTTTCAAATATGGTAAGAGTAAACATGGCGAGAGTTAAAATAAAGCACAAGTCATCACAAGACCGCCGTACCAAAATAGACCTCTTAAGGATACTGTTAAGTCCCAACTAGACATATGGTGTAGCTGGGCCAACACCGGCTTGCCAAAGTGACGGGCAGGCGGATCGGGAGAGGGACGTGTAGATGGAACGAGAGCTCAGAGTCAACAACATTTATTTCTGACAATTAACAAACAGCTGACGTCGCTTCGATGACGTGGACAGTCGTGAGTCGTCACTTTGGCGTCGTGACGTCGAATACTGACGTGGCGAAATATAATTACATTAACTACAAATTTAACAAAATTGATAAATATTACAAATAACAATAAGCCAATATATATCAGAAATATCATACCCCTTGTTCGCCCCCATTACAGGGGGGTCTCAACAAATGCTTTAAAATTTTAATTTTTGCAAATCCAACAAAACCCCCCCAGGGAGTAATTCCCTTACTCCTAATCCCTTCATGCCCCCACATTAGCAATAGCATAACAAAATAACAACAGCAAAAAAGTCAGTTTTCCCTATAAACCAATATTAAAATCCCCCTTACGGGGGCTTTCACCCTACGCCCCTTTTAGATATATACGGGGTCTTCCCAAAGTATCAGTACATCTCTCAAATGTACAAAGGATTGAGAAAATCACCTACGACATTTCGTATTATCATCCATCTCACTTTATCTTTAAAAATATTTTCTCCAAATATGAGTCTCTAATAGGTCGACAGCATCCCCTTAGCTGTTTTAATTTTCACATCCTAACCAAGTTATTTTTTACCCGGTAAACTTCTACAACAACGCAATGGGCCCGGGATAGTTAGGTACATTGTCTTCCCTAATAAAACCATAAACCTTTCTTTAGTTAATCGGGGGAAAAAAAAACTTTTTAACAGCAGGAGCAAATTTTTGATATCATTATCCCAGCTTCCAGAAAATTCTCAAGTTGTTGTTAATTGCTCCCACACACAAATCACGTATAGTGGGGGGAACGCCAATCTTTCACAACCTTCTACTGAACACCAGTTGTGCGCCCAATAAGAAATGGGGGGAAACAAGGGGGGGGAGCCCCCAAGTTTTTCATTAAAAAAGGTTTAAAAGGGGAGAGTTAATGCAAGCCTCTATTTCATGCAATTTTTTGTCTCAATTCATTTTTGGGTTAGAATTTACCCCAAACGTCTTAAAAAGGAAACTTTAACAGATCTTTTTAAAGCGCTCCACCAGCCTCCCCACCATGGTGCACGGGGTACTATAAATTCCCATTTTGGAGAAGGGGGCCGTACAGTTTGAATCATGTGAAAACACCAACAAAAGTTTGAGCATTATCTGAATAAATACTTTCGGTAAACCACGCCGGACAAAAAACCTCGAATAGAAAATTTAAAACCCTTTCTTTGACGGAGTCAGTAAGTTCCAAGTAAACAGCCTGATAACTGCACAAGTAAACAGTGCAAATAAAACTTTTTGGAGGAAACCCAAACAAAACATAGGTCCGCATAGTCAAACCCCAGTGGGGTAGAAAAGGGTGGTGTTGTTTTTTACTCTACCCCTTGGAAGTGGGCAAACGGGTTTGGGGTTTAAAACCCCTGGAATCTTTTCTACGGCAGGCACACAATTCACATTGGATTTGAATCCTTCAAAAACCCACTCCGGGGTTAATTGTTTTCAAAGTAAAAAAAAGGGAGAAAACCCCTGCTGTTTAAGTATATTATGTTGAAACAGAAAAATTGTCGTGAAATGGCCTGCGGGAATTATGACGGATGTTTACTTCAAAAACATGTTCCCCTTATTTAAGCCCCCCTTGACACGCAATAACCCTCTTTATCAAGAATTGGTCAAGTTTCCTTAAAGGGGGAATTTACAAAGAGATATTTTTCCCTGAGTAAGGTCAATCTCCTTAGAGTTAAACCCTCCCTTGTACACAAAAAATTAATTAGTTTAGCCTTGTCAATCTATATGTCAAAGGCCCCTTTACTTTTGTCCCCCTTCAGCTTACGTTGCAAATAAATCTCATCACCCAGAAAACCACATTACCCCTTACTCAATTTACCCCACCGAGGAACTAAAACAAGGATGAGATGCATTGCGGTCAGGCAAGCGTCCCCCGTTCTTCTCACATTCCCCCAATCTGTGACTGTTCTTAGCTGGGGTTGACGAGAGGGTTGACAACCATGCGGCCATTCAGCACGCCCTACTCAATCCAGCTGCCGAAAGCCACCCCTAAAAATTTAGTCAGCGGATTATCTTTTCTGGACAGTGATCCCAAATTGCTGGGGGAAAGTTAACTCTTAATTTTGTCCCTTTTCCCTTACAAAGGTTTCCATTTTTTGGGGTCTCCCTTAACCCAAGAAAGTGTAACAAGGAATCAGCCAGAAATTTAAAGGAACTCAGGAAAAAGGGCAGAATTAAATGGGGTTATCAGCCTGCACATAGAAGCCCGCAAGAATCAAGGCGAGGAAAGGTAAGCTCTTAATGGGAGCTACTTCACCTGACATGCCAAGGAAACTTTACATATGCCTGTAGGGTACAAGTCTGAGGTATACACAAGCCCCATACCCCTTTTTTGAAGCATCCCTAAGGGGGGGAGCTCTACATTTTGTCATAAGTTTCCAAGAAAACCACGAAAAAAAACCCCTTTTCCATTCCTGTCTGAAACACATTTATATTATCAACATCTCTGAAAATTTTGGTAAAAAAACTCGCTCTGGAAGTACTTCATCCCACTAAATACCTTTTCCCCCACACGCCCCTGGAATGTACCTTTACATACATGAAAAGGGGCTTATGAGCCCAAAGGGGTAAAAAAAGCTTAGCTAAATGCAAAACAGTTTTTTTGTGATATCCCTCAAAGGGGGAGATTACTTTAAACCCACCAAAGCTGAAAAATCCTGAGATACACCCCCTGCAACAAAGTTTAAAACCGCTTCATTCTCACCCACAGCCAAACCTGGTCAAACCTTTTCCATCTTTTTCTTATGTTAGAGCCTTTTAGCAAGTCATTCCAGCCTTAGCAAAGATAGTACTGCCCAGGAACTTGTTTTACCTTTGCAACATTATCAGCCCCGACAAAATTCATCCACTACAAATTACTTTTAATTAATTCACAACCTCCCAGGCCCGAACAAGAATCTAGATGATATTTACGGTGGGATTAAGCAAGAAAAACTCTTTGTTACCGAAAGGACACGGTGAACTATCGTACGTGTTTTTCTGCCTCCCCAAAGGAATCTATGTACTCCCTATCTTCCCCGGGACACTGATTTGCAGAAATCTTATAATCCGCCGGAAAAATACTTGCCCTCTCCTAATCTCAAGATTTTTCTACAAGGTGGATAAGAGATGGACCCGTACCAAACGTCATTTTAACGACAAAGTTTAGTGACTGCGGAAACTCAAATACGGCCTTTCTTTGGTGGCGAGCGGGCCCCGCGCACAACCGGGGCGGTGAGGAAGGTGTAGTTGGGGATGAAAACTCTTAGTTCAGAAGGAGGACTTCCTCACGATTCCCTCCCCCCGTATTCCCTTGATACAGCCTCGTATTCTGCCTTCAGGTGCGGCTCCCTTTTGAAACTTATGACATAGGGGATGCAAACCTTTTTTTCCCGCTTTAATTATTTTAGTAGTTGAGATCTAGACTTATCAGACTTCCAGGGGAAGCAAAAAAACTACTTGCCATTTACAAATTTTATACTCCATTGAAATTTTGTTTAACATTGTTAAAGGCACTTTATCCAAACATTCTCCTTAGCTTTTATCCCCAAGATTCTAAATCCCAGAAATTTTTTAAATCAGGCTGGGCACACCCTTTACTTCAGGAGCTGGTATTTACCGCTGCTGATTACGGAAATCCAGACCAACAACCCATCCAAAAACAGACCCGGGCCCCCACCCTTCTTTTGCATATCTGGTTAGGGAAACATGTAATTCCGTAAAAGTAACCCAACTAAATATTTCGTAAAGGGACGGTTTGTAAATAGTCTCAGCCAAATGTAAGGATTATAGCCCCTGAGTTGTCTTTAGGTCCCCCGGGTCGCACAAAAAGGAGCACAAATATAGGGTTTCCCCTACAACAAAGAAGTACAACCCCTTACAATCCTCAAGTCTTAAGTCATACAAATTTTCTTACAGGCTTTTAGATAAACGTTACCAAAAGCAAAGGGATGTTACAGGGTTCAGACAATCCCGTTGGGTTTTCTTTCTTAACCCAAAGGGAAATTTAAACAATGATCTGTCAGAACCAGTGTCAAAAAAGTAAGGCTTGAACATTTTCACCCCTGCTATTGCTACTTCACTTTTCAGTCTGTAAAAAACCAACGGTATGGGGTTAAATTTCACGATCTTTTCAAATTACAGAGCGTACACCTACATGGTCACTGGTGTGGGGGTGTGTTAGCCCAACACTTTCTATTCACTCTCTACCCGGGTTTTGTTGACTCTTACATATTCCTGGGTTTCCCGGTTCTTAGGTGATTCTTAAAACAAAAGAGGATTTGTGTCTTCCTCCGCATTTCCACACTAGCCTTTAAAACCCTTTGAAATTTACCCTTCCCAAGCATCTGAAACACAAGTTTTAATGTAAAATTTCTCTTCAAATTCGGGGAGTAAGGTTAAACCCCACTTGCAAAGTTTCATTAAAGAGGCTTACACAAAAACCCCCCTTTCAACCCGCTGTTTAAGGGTTACAAAAGGGGGAAAAGGGCCCTACCCTGGAGCACTTTTTTCTTTTCAGACGCCAAAGGGCCACTACAGACTCTTTACCACGGGAGTTTTCCCGTAGGAGTCAGACCGATCCCCCCGTTCTATTTCTCTTAAAGGAGTTCATCGCCAGGGCAATCATTTCGTGGGCCCGAACTCTCCCCGACCACTCAGCGAATATATGTGGTAAAAAGGACAAAATAACGGGGTTAGCACAATCCTACTGATCCCTTTTACTCCCAAGGCTTCCAAAATGCGGGCGAGTTAAGTTTTTGCAATTCCACGTAAAGCAATTTTTTAAACCAGAAAACTTAGGGGGCGATGATGTTTTAACAGCGCCGTATGTGGGCAAAAAAAAATACGTTCAGGTTTTCCAAAAACGTTCCCAACATACTAAGGGGACGGGAAAGTTTTCGCAGTGAATCAAACCTTTTCAGGTCCCCCTTTTGCTTCACCCTCTAGGAAAAGCGAAGGGAACCAAAATTGCTGAGGGTGGAATTTAAATCGCCCCTAATGCCCCGCTGCCCCATAGGACTGCCACTCAAGACGTTACCATGAACTTTGGTAACTCAATACGTGGTAGTTTAAAGACCCCTCACGAAACAAAAAATCCACTTATACTTGGGGGTTAACTCACCCGCTGGCTTGTTTTTGGTCCAACAAACTCGGGGAACCTTAGCGCTGCCTTTTTCTTGGGGAAACCTTGCGCGCGGCGAAACAGGTGGCGGGGTTCATGTCCTCCTCCAGTTTTCAGGGTTTGCAATCTCCATTCAACGGCCGTATGAGCGTCGCGAGGCAGCAAAGGCCGATCAAATCACTTTATGGCGTCCCAACTCCATGTAGTCAGCAGATGCTCACACAGTTTGAAAAGACGTGGCGCTGCGGGTTTACCCCTCCTTTTGCTGCCGCTCTCCTCCTTTCCAGCCCCTTTTATATCTCGTCTGTATCATGCCGGACTGGGAACATCTGGCTTGCTCTTATTTTCCCCGGTCGGGAAACCCTTTGTTAAGTCCCAACTAGACATATGGGGGGGGGCCCACCGGGTTCCAAAAAGGGCGGGCAGGCGGATGGGAGGGGACGTGTAGAGGAAAAAGGGCCAGAGTCAACAAATTATTTCTGACAATTAAAAAAAAACTTGACGTCGCTCGATGACGTGGACAGTCGTGAGTGTATTTGGGGGTCGGACGCGATACTGACGTGGGAAATATATTACATTAAAAACAAATTTAACAAAATTTGATAAAAATTACAAATAACAATAAGCAATATATCAGAAATTTTCATACCCTTGTTCGCCCCATTACAGGGGGTCTCAAAAAGCATTTAAATTTTTTTAATTTGAAAAATCCAAAGATACTTTTCAAAAACAGCTTTCCTGGCAACAAAAATCACCCCAATAAATAAAGGTTTTCTTTGTAATAACAAAAACTTGCCAGCGATTTTGATTTAATTTTTGGGAAAAGAACAAAAATCCCCTTTAAACCCCCGCCCCCCCTTTGGTCCCAATTGTTCCCCCGAACAAAAGTTGGAAGATCAAATTTTAAAACCAGGGGGGGGACCATATTTACGGAAACGAAAAGGATAAAATAATAGAAAATTAATAAAACAAAATAAGGGAAAAGGGAAAAGAGATGTGAGACCTGTAAAAATTTCCCAAGTCGAACCAAAAAAAAAATAACTTTTCCCCCCCAGCCAAAACTTTAAAAAAGAACCCCTAAATTCAGGAATTCTACCTTTTTCCTTTTTCTGTCCCCAAAACCTAATCAAAGGAGAAGAATAATACCCAAATTCAGTATGAGGGGTACATGATAGAACACCACTATACAAACCAATGCACACAACAAAATATTAAAAAAATTGCTCAAAATGTGCAGAAGAGGGGTCACTCCGGGGCGCCAGTGTTTTGGTAAAAGGACAAAAGAAATGAAATAAATTGCGGGGACCCACATAGAACCTTAGCAATAAAAATCCCCTTTTAAAAGAAAAAGCCCTTTTAAAAGAAAAAGGAAAAAGTTAACAATGACAAAAAAAACAAAAAAAAAAAACTATTTACCCTAAAAATAAATAATGTCAAATATTTAAAGAAACAACCTAAAACTTTAAACCCTTAGAAAAAAATACCCCAGAAAAAATACTGACATGCAGCTCCATGCACACCGGGGAAAAACGCCCGCAGAACCCAGGCACATACGAGGTTTTCCCCTTAAAAACCCCTAAAATTAAAAAACCCCTTAAAAACCAGAAAAAAAAAATACCTAAAATTTTAAATAGAAAAATCCAACTTAGACATGGTCCCCAATATACAAAAAGAAACAGACATATGGGAGGGAAAACCAACTGAAACACCAAAAGGGAAAATGCAAAACAAGACAAAAACTTACATACACGGGAATTAAAGGAAAAAAAAATTTAGGGCTGGAAAATTTCCAAATTTAAACCTAAAATTCAAAAGGTTGGCCCAAAAACCAATCAAAAACCCTTTAAAGAAAAAGTGAAGCACTAGGGGGAAAAGAAATAAAATGGGTTTACCCCAAACCCTAAAAGGGAAGAACGGGAAATACTAAATTAAACAAAAAACCCAAAATTGATTTAAAAATTGTGGGGGTTACAAAAGATGAAAAGTTCGGGAAATTAAATCAGGGTTACATGAAAAAAAACCACCACCAAAAACATCAAAGAAGGAAAGAAAACCAAAAAACAAGTAACGACTAAAAGGGAAATAAAATTTTAAGGGTTTTCCGTCCACACTAGCAAAACCAAGGCATTTGCCTGTTGAGGGCCCCTCACCGTTTTTGTCCCCGCGGGAAAAATGAGAAAAAATTCCCCGTGACGATTTTACCGGGCATCCCTCCCGGGCCCCCGGGCATTTGCGTCGCTGCCAGACTTTAGGGTTCCTGTGGAGCTTTGGGGGTGGGGGAAGGGAGCCACTTTTTTTTCTCCAATTTGCCCCTTTTTCTTTTTCAGGGCAAAGCAATGATTATTGGTACAAAAGTGCCAGCCTTTTTACGGGTCCTTTCGTTTTCGCTTTGTTTGTCTTTACCGACACAGTCTTCCTGAATAGAAAACGGCTACCTGCCTGGTTTGAAAAAGCTGCCCCCCTCTGACGGGGCCCCAGGCGGGGGGGGGGGGGCCCCCTTTTGCTTTTGTGGCATTTTCAGTGGGGGGCCGGGGGTTTTCCCCCCCCTGAGGGGAAACTCCCGGGCGGGCTTTTCCCCGCTAGTGTGGACGGAGTTTTAAATAATATTACAGCAAATGTGCCCCTTCTCTTTGGGGAAACAAACAAATACAATCAAATATTAAATTACAAAAACCCAGATTCCCCGATTAATTAATAGTAACGGTTTAAAAAAAATTTTGAATCACTTTAAAAAATTTTAAAATTTTACTACATACAAATTTTTAATACCGTAATGAATGCACGATGGCCCGTTGCAATCCCCGATTTAAAAAAAAATATCAAACAAAACAATAAGAGATGATTAATAACAGATATTATACAAAAAAACAAAAAGACCAGGACCCAAAAAATAAATTTTTACAACATATCTTCCACCATCCAGACCTTTTCTTCCTTCCCGGATTTTTATAGGGTACATCAAAAAAACAACCAAAATTATATTTTTGGAGATTTTAAAAGCTAAAAAATAGGGGTCCTCGGAGACAATTAAAAACAATACAGTAGGAAAGGGGCTGAAACTTCCCCATAGATTTAAAAAACCCAAAATTAATCATATTGAACCCCCGATCCCTCATACTTTTTTAAAAATAACCTCAAATACACCTTTTAAAATTCTCCTTCCCAAAAAATAAAACAATTTAAATACACAATGGAAGCAGGGGCCCCATGACAACCCCAAAAACCACATCCCCATAATATTCAGTTATCATCTTTAAACTATCAAATTACTAACGCCCCCAAAAATAGAAATAATAAAAACAAAAAGAGGACTATGTACCCGAGTCAAACACCAAAAACCCTTTTTCCAAAACATTATTTAAAAAAGGGCAGCTAAAAATTATAAAAAAATATATTTGTAAACTAATAGAAAAACCCAAAAAAATAGGGTGGCAAAGGGGGAAGTTTCTAGCCTGTAAACAAATTTAAAAAAGCTCCCAACAGAGAATGCAAAAAAAAAAAATAAACAAATTGGCAAGATTAAAAATTTTGGGGAACCCAAAAAAAAAATTAAACCCCTAGGGGGAAATTTTGGCAATTATTAAGCCGGTTTTAAAGGAAAAAAAGAAATCCTTTAAACCCTACATTTTTCCATAATAAAAAAGAAGCTATACTTTTGAGGAGAAAAAGGAAAAATTTGAAATATTTGGGAAGGGAAAAGTTTTTAAAACATCCACCCAAAAAACAAAATTTTTGACAGAAAAAAAAAGAAAAATTTTTGTAAACAATTCACCAACAGAAAATACTAATAAAGGATTACAAATTCAAAACACTTTACCTAAGGGAAAATTAGATTAAAAAAAACCACAGACAAAGGTAAAACAAAAAAGAAAATTTAAAAAAACTAAAAAAAATTTAAACCAAAATCCTGGGCAAAAAAAAAAACAAGAAACTAATTTAAATTTTCCCAAAAAAACCCCGATAAGCCATTTGGGGAAACATATTAAGAACTTAAAAATTCCTTCTCTATGGGATATTCCCACACAAATTTAAGACGCATCTAAAAACTAAAACCTAAACCCAATAAAGCAAGCCAAAAAACCCCCTCAAAAAAAAAGACCCATATCTTTACTAGGGGGTTCCCCGAAATTTTTTTGAAAAAAAAATAAACCACGGACTAAAGGTTTTTTAGAAAAAAAACAATTAAAAATTTCCCGACACTCAAAAAACGGATTCAGAAAAAATCAAGGGGGGACTTTACTCTGGGCCTTGCCATAACACTTTTAGAAAATTGCACACCCCCCTAGCAAGAAAAAATTTAAAGTTGCAAAAGTAAAATACTTCGTGACTTTTCTAAAGCATTCGGTAAGGTTTAATTAAACCACCGGTAAAATCGTCGGTAAAAAATTTTTCCCCTAAAAATTGCCTGACACATTTTGAGGCATGTACATTCCCTTGATAGAAGAAAAGCGAATATCCCCCAATGAATGGGTCCGCGTAAACCCTGGACTACTTTTGAAAAAAAAACGGTGTTCCCCTAGGAAGGGGCGCTTCTCCAACAACCCCATCTTCATAAAGGGATGCCCGGGCATCATGTATGCCGGGGATGTTACAAACATCCCAAAATCAAAGGAAGTCGAAAAGAATGATGGGGAAGAAAGAAAAAACAGAAAGAACCCAAAACTAATCAATTATGAGAAAAAAATTTGGGAAAAAACAAACAAAAAACCCCTAAATTTTAAAATAATTCCCCTTTAAAAGCAGGAAAACACAAAACCGGGTCTTTAATAGCAGGAAAAATCAATTCCCTACTTAGGCAGGCGAGATTTTAGGGTTAAAAAAAAAAAACACAAGAGGAATTTTCCACATGTCAAACAACCACCAAAAAAGCAAACCCCAAACATTTAACGTTCAAACGATTTATAGCAGCTCAACAAAATCATCTTTCAACCCTATTTCGTTTGCCAGGAATCCAGGTTGAAAATTTTATGGGGGCCCCGTTTCCCTCTCTGTGCCCCAGAAACCTGTCCATGGTGAAAGTATCCCTGGAAGGAGTGAATCAGCCCTTGCAAATGCTCTTTCACTTCAGTATCGATGGACACTTCCTCTGCAAAAGCAGCCTCATCTAAAGAAGGAAAGTTAGCAAAATTCCCTTCTTCAATGCGCCACATCCAAATTGGAAGTTTCTGGGTAAAGGCAAATAACTTCTCTGACAGTTATCATGTTCAGCATTCTTCCTTGGATGGATATGTTCAACTCGTTCAAGTGCGTGAATACATCTGTCAGGTATGCTAAGGACAAAATGAAGTCCCTGTTTTCAAAGTGGTCAGCAATGTCACTGCCTTGATTTATAAGAAACCTCTTGATTTCTTCGTGTAGTTCGAAGACGCGTATAAGTAGTACGTGAGAGCCACCTCACTTCCGTGTGGAAAACAGGAACACTATGTTCAGCTCCAATTTCTTCACAAAATGATGCAGAGACAAGACAAGACAGACAAAATAATGTATATATATAATTCCAGCTTCCTTATAAATATGATATTGAATTATTGGTCAGCATGTCTCGTACCCCCAGGTGTAAGGTTTCGTACCCCCTGGTGGTACAGGTACCCCAGGTTAAGAACCACTGCTCTAGCTCAAGACTCGCCAGGAGCTACTTCTTTGTCCGTCGTCGAGTAGCCGAAGACACCCACATGCTGCCCATCAACCTCCCCTCCGACTGCAAGTGTGGCAGAGGGCACGAGGGGGAAGCATAAGCCTCAATTAATTACATGTGTCACTCAACAAATCCAGCCTGCGACACCACGAGCGAGGGCCAGCCATCTCAGCCTTAAATAAATAAATAAATAAAAATCATCAATCGGGTAATTTTTCCGATTGATGATGTTATTTATTTACTTATATATTTCGTTTTCTGAAAAATGAATTAGTACCATGTATAAATTAGCGTTACCTAAATAAATAACCTCATCAATCGGGAAAATTACCCAATTGATGATTTGATTTATTTAGTTAACGCTAATTTATGCATGGTTCTAATTCATTTATCAGATAACAAAATATAGCAATGGAAAGCTAATAAAATTGCGCTTCTATTGATACCCTTCATGATAAAAGTTGACTCGCAAAGTTTTAAATGGCGAAGAGTTAAGTGAATATTAAGTTCATGCATATTTCTTCATAGTCTCGTAATGGCATTTCTTTAGCGTGTTTTTTACTGTTTTTTATTTTTATAATATTATAGAACAAACATTTACGAAGATTACAGTATACCATATATACTGATAAACCAGTCTATATGATAGTCGCATAGACCACTATTTCTTTGTAGGGCGCCCCCGCGGGCCCCTATTGCAACCCTGCAATTCAAACATTGTTCGCGTGAACAGTCAGTAAGGGG
>JACEEZ010019032.1:0-60882 GCA_016584305.1 Chionoecetes opilio | reverse complement strand
CAATGTAAAAAAGCGCTCGAAAGCCCCAATGGCACAAGGGCCATCTCGATAACACACACCATCATTGCCTAACTACGAGTACGTAGGAATACCACTCCTTGGGGTTTCTCCAAGATCTTGGGATTTGGGCCATGGCCTTGGTATATTTTTTGTCTATTTTTGGATTATTTGAGGGATTATTCAAGTATTTCTTCAGTACTTTATCTCAAGGTAAGCATATGTACCGTATTTAGGATTCAGTTTCAATGTTTTTTGTATAATGAGCTGCAAAAACGGAAGTAATGATAGTTGCATGAATATATCCAACATAATGTTATACCTACTTATACTGACATAATTATGTCATGGTTATTCACCCCAAAAATGCATACAATATGCCTAGCAAGCATAATTAGAGCGCATCTGTGTTTTAACAACTACACCAACTGCGTAGGGAGGCATAGTGGCGTATGATAGCCCGAGGCAGAGAGGTAATCTGACACCAACCCCCTTATCACCCTCCCGCCTTCTCCCGTTCGCTTTTACTTTACATTTACTTTGCTATTTACTCTCTACGCACGTCATATTTTCTGGTATATGATCCTCACAAGGGCCTTCTGATAAAGTTTTTTACACATAAAGACCCATCAGAGTGCTTTATAGGCGACATATAGGCGATAATCCCATGATAGACACAAATACCCCAATGTCTTTGAAAAACTTAAAAAACTGAATCCTAAATACGGTACACATGTTACTTGAGATAAAATACTGGAGAAACGCTCAAATAATCCCCTCAAAAATCCCAAGATCTTCGTAAAAAACCCCAAAGGAGGGGCATCCCTAAACACCTCAGTTTACAGTAAACTCGCAAGCGGTTGGTGCCATTCGCGCCAGATATTCTTAACTTCTGACCACAACCCACCACAACTCCATACGTTTGAGTTAAAAAATATATTGCCGGATGCGGATTTTTACTACCTTGACGTTGCCGTGATTTTCATCCAATTCTGTAATATTCACTGTTTTACTCACTATGCTGCACGGGCGGCCCTAAAAAATGCACAGGTCCCGCTGTCCCCGGGTTAAGTAAAATACAAAAGAGTGCTGTATTGACAGTGGGAAGTAGTGGAAGTGAAGAACAAAGTTAGAAAAAAAAATCGGATTTTACAAATTCAATGTTGGCATTTTCATTCACTGTTGTGCACAACTCTACTAGTTGTTCATAAGCATTATGGTTTTTTAATTTATTTGAATAATCAGGAATGCGCTCTATTAGACCGGGGGCAAACATTTAGATTTCCACATACGGGGTGACGGAAGTTAGCAGCTGTCACCCATGTCAGTCAGTTAATAGACTCATACTTAACCCCTGTAAGGTGCATGACACTTGATTTAGGCTTTCATAAATTTTTAAATGAAAACAAAAGACCATCCCAGCTACGGCTGGCGAATTTCACTAAATCACCATATCTTTTTTTATGTGCAAGCTACCATTATGATTATATATATATATATATATATATATATATATATATATATATATATATTATAAAATATATATATATATAAAATATATATATTATATATATATATTATATATATATATATATATATAAAATATATATATTTTAAAATTATATATATTAATTGTAATAGGCAACTATTTATACTTTAAGTTTGCCGCCTCTATTTTTGTAGGATAAGTAGTGACCTCTAGCGGCGCCCACTTGCGGACAAGGTGAGCGTGGGTCAACCGCCAGGTCAAGTAGTTATCTCATTTGTTCCCGCCGGGACTGACGTGGTCTCAGTGCTTAACGTCTTGGCGGCAGCTGATTTTGTACCAATAACTCATCATTAATTACACATAAAGATACAACACAAGTGTATTCTTCCTCCCGAACACACACACGCAACGTTACACGACCAGGCACGCCCAAATAAGGCGTGATTCACCAAACCCCCGCAGCACGTCCCTTCCGCCTCAGGCATATACCGCCCACGCTACCTACAACAATCCTACCACAGTGACTACGAGGACAACAAGCTATAAGCCACCATAACATTGGCGGCAGTCAACGGTGGTCTTGGTTCGTGTGTTGCCTTTTCATTTATGTGTGTGTTGCTGGTCGAGTCACGAGGGTCACGTGGCCACTTTCACGATTGCTGCTATCCTGTGCCGCTTAATATTGGCTGCAACTACCTGTCGTCGTCTCCCGCGTTTGACCTCCCATCCACGACGCCTGTGCTGTTCCCTTCGGTTTGCTCCTGCCGGTTCCAGTCTACTGTCTAGCCTCGCAGCCCTAAAATCGGCTCCACCTACATCGCCTGCTGCTGTGCTCTGCTGTCCAGCCACGCCGCCCTCCGTCGGCTAGCTTCTGTTCTGCTGTTTGGTCTTCCCTTCCACGTCCGTGCTTCGCCTCCTGCAGCCCCTTCTTCAGACGTTCCCCAGCGTGCCGTTCCCTACGGTTCCATTCCTGCCACGACCACGTCATCGTCATCGCGCCCCAAGCCCTCCAGTACTTCGTTACGCGTGATTTGCGAGTGTTCCTTTAGTAAGGTTATTTTGTGATTATTTTTTTGTCATTTTCATTATATACCACGCGGACATTTTTGGTATTTTTCTTACCCAAAGTGCGTTATTTTCTTGGCCTCTTAATTTTTGTGAGTGCTGTTGTTGTGATTTTTTTTTTTGTGTATATTCCAGTGCTTTGTGTTCGAGGAAAATACTTTGTCACGCCATTTTTTTTTCATAGCGTAGTTGTGCCCGGCTGTCGTCGGGCCCTCCTTTCCCTGTGTCGCCTGTGATTGGCCCAGACATCACAAGATTCATTAACACGTGTTCAACCCCCCCCCCCCCCCTCTGGCTGCGAGACAAGGCCTGACCGGCTTATCCCCTTTGTGCCCACCCCGCCCAGAGTGACCTGACGCGCACCCCCCTCCCCCCCTTGCCCTGACCTTCCCGTCAGGTCAAGGATTCGTCCCACGTGGTCTGTCCCCTACCCCCACCACAGCCCAGCCGCCTGCCCTCCTCCTCCCCCCTTTCCCCCCGCGCCGCTTTTCGAAAGCCTCCCTCCTCTCGGAAACGCTTGACGGTGCCCATCACCCACTTTCCTCCAGGTGACTGACTGGATAGTACATATGACTTCTGCAGTTACGTGAGTGTTGTTTTCCAAAACCTTCCATTCGTGTTTTGTCACAGGCTTGTAAATTGTATATGTGTGTATTAGTTTAGGTATATTTATATTTATTTCCATTTAGTTTTTATAAAATATATATTTTTTTTTGTGGGGTCTTTCAGCTCACTTGCATTTTTTATTTCCGTGTTCATTTTTCTGCTTCGCTTTCCCTTTCTTTCTCCATGGACCCTCACATTAGGCCTTGCCCTCTGTTGCTTGTGAGCCTTTATCTTATCGCACAGTAGTATTCTTTCATTTAATCTTCCCATTTTCCGTTGTGCTTCCCGTTTCCGTTTCCTTCCCCCTCACGGGCTACCACTCGCCATACCATAGTTTCCCTGGCTACTTTTGTGCCTGATTTGCTTGTCTCTCTGTGTATTACTAGCGTTTCGGGTTTTTTGCCTATGGTTCACGAGCACGCTGATTTCGTCAAAATTGTTGCGATCACGCACTGTTGTTCCTTTCAGTTCATTTCCCAGGAACTCCCATTCACTATGGCTCCTAATGATCCTGAGTTGCATGCCCCACCGGTGGCTGTACGTAAACTTACTCCAACCTTTAAATACTACACCAGGACCCCTTGTCAAACGTTTTTCGGAGGAGAAAGCCTTTCTATTCGGCGCTCAATTTTTTGGATTGTGTGAGGACTTAATGCGTAATTCAAGCTTATGTTGGATCTCGACAAAATTGCCTTTGTGCGTAGCCAACTTGTACCAGATCACGAGCTGCAAGGATGATGTTGGCAAGTGCCTTGCAGCCTGGCCTTCTAAAAAAACAGTTATCATGGTTAAGGACAATTTTCTTCAGGCTTTTGGTTCAGGTCAGCATCGTGGTGGTTTTTCATGGGTATTTTCGCATGACGGCTCTTTTTACTAATCTTCATGGCACGGCTGATATTTGATGGCCAGCTCTTCTGCGCAAATCGCTGATGACGCTGTATCCCTCGCTGCGTAAGGCTGATTGGCTCAAAGACGACGCCATATTTGCAAGGACCTTCGCGTAATGCTGAATATGCCATGTTTTGCTAATTTTTAAATCCTTGAACGTCCCCTGCGCGCTTCCTCCATTGATTTTACTGCAAAGACAGACGCTGATTTCGCTCAATCTTTAAAAGCATATTGCAGAAAGTTCTCTTCGTGTCCCTCGGCGCCGTGGGCCCCATAACACCCCGATCGCGCCTGTTATGTTTAATGCTGTTGGTTCTTTGCTCCTCCTCCCTTGCTGGTTCATTTTGCCGAGGACAGGCCATACCTCACAGCGTTGTTTTCCCGGGGTAAACAAAGTTTTCCCGAGACTCCTGCCCCCAGGCTTTGTTCCCCTCCCCCCTTTCCCCTCATTCTCGCGACAACACTTCAGCTCGCTCTTACTCAACGCACTACGCGTCTCATTGCTCCCTCCCCGAAAGGGCGGCCTTCTCGCTCCTTTAATAAACGTGGTGGTTCTCAGATCCTCTGTTCTGTCACGTTCCGGTTTGGGGGCCACGGTCAGATGACTGCTTCACGCTTCTCAATATGCGTGACAGACGTGCTTCACAGGGCCTCTTCACTTCCCCAGTCGGGGGAAGTTTTTGCGCCGCAGGCCGGACCGGATTAGCTAAACTCACCTGCAGCGGACCCCCCCGGCTGATTCTCCGTCTTCTCTTTGCCATGTTCACAGTCTGGGTCAGTTCTGTCTCCCCGCTTGCTCTCAGCAACCCTCTCTTGACGATGCAAGTGCCCTTGGAAGTCCCGTCTGTCTTTGGGGTGACACAGGTTTTTACGTTAAGTTTTTCTGAAGCTGCATTTTTGGAAATTCAAATTAGTTTTCCTGTGATGGTTTTCACCTCAACCTTGCCCTTTTCATCTTTCCCGGGGTTGAGGTTCTGCTTGACGATTTTAGGGTTGTATCACTACAGTTCGTCTTGCTGATCATCTTCTTTCCATGCCGATTTCTATGTAGTGCGTGGTTTGCGTTACGCCATGGTTGCTTGGCCTTGGTCGCTTACGCAGCATGGTATTAATATACATCCAAGTCAAGCCCCTTTCGTTCAATGGACGTTTTCTTCCTGCATGACTGAAAACGGACCTTGCTTCGTGCTCCGCCTCCTCCTGCATGCCAGCGACCAAACTAAATACCCTCCCCACAATTTGCCCCAGCGCAACATTGAATCACGCAGGTTTCTCGCAATGGCCTTTTGTTTCAGCCTTTTTTGTGGGGACCAAATAATTCCTTCCCGTACAGCCTCGCTTGCCTGTTTGGTCCTGAGGCTCCCAAAGGGACGATGTTTGCGGCCTTTTGTGAAACTATGCGCGCAATCACCTTGGCCCCGAGTTTACTCTATGTACCGTGCGCCCTGGCATTTACAGATGCCTTGTTCCAAAAAAACATGGGGGGCGTCAATTTACAGTTAAAAATGGGATTTTTTGACAATTTCAGATTTACGATAATCCTGTTCAGGAAAACCCACCATACTTTTTTGTGGTTCTTTTCGGCCCGCAGGATGGGTCTTTCAGGCTTCACAGGGGGCATTGTTGAGTGTCTTAACCTTTTGTAGTGTTACTGACTTCCTGACGGCAAAGATGAACTCCTTTAAACTCTTTCACAATTTTCGCCAGGGTTTAGCGCGCCCGATGGTGTTTAGGAGTTTCGACATGGTCCACGTATACCTTACAGCCTATACAAACTGTGTATACACCTTTTACAGGTTGCCTCATAGCCAAAAAAGCTAAGTTGAGGGCATGATACAGAAGTGCGGCAAGGTTTATTCAAATCCCCGTCCTTGGAACTCGCCTTTTTCCCCGTCCCAAAAAAAGACGCGTCGGCACCCGTCATTGCTTTTGTCGGGGCATGATTAAAGGTTCGGGGTCATTATCCTGCCTCTCAAGTGACTTTTTCAAACTTGGGGTAAAAACCTATTTCCCCCTAGCTCGACATAGTTTCACTATTTGGCAGGCCTCTTGACGAGCCCCTCGTAAGTCACTGCTTCTCTACCCGTCCGGAATTACTAATGGTTGCGTAGCCCTTTGGATTGAAAAAGCACCTCTTACCCTTTTAAAGGTGATCAATTTTTTGTTTTCAGCCCTGTAGGTAAAAGTGTTTTCCTTATTGGGGACGATATAAATTATCATTAGCAAAGATATGGGACTCATTTTTCTCAACTCAAAGCAGTGTTTGGAAACTGCAAGAGGCAGTCTCAAAATATAGCTTGCAGAGGGAATTTCTGAAAACTCGAATCCATCCCCTTTTTATGTCTTGGGGTCGGGATGGTATTTAAACGGTGACACTAAATTTGAGCGGGAAAAAATTTCCCTACGCCAAAGCTAGGAAAATGTACCTCTTTTCTTGGGCTTTCGGGGGACATCGCCCTTCATAAAAGGTTTTTCGTCGGAGCGTCCCCTTTAAACAGACTCTTGAAGAAGGATGCTCCTTTTCAATGGAGCCCACACAAGAACGGGTTTTAAATGCTTTAAAGCATGCCTTATGCAATGCTCCGTCGAACTTTTTCCGACTTTTCTGAGCCATTCGTTCTCTGCACGGGCGCATCTACTCAGGCCTTGGTTTTCTGTTTTTATCAGTAGATGACAGAGGAAGAACATGTCATTTAGTTTGCCCGTCGCGTCTTAAAAGATGCGAACTCGCTACTCGTCCCCCTCTCGAAGCCCTTTCCATGGTCTGGGCTCTAAACATTTCAGGGAATATTTCTTCGGCTCCCTATTTAAGTTTTTTAAGATCACGTCCGTGACGACTTTTTCAAGGGTAAAACCCCCAAAAGGGGGCCTCGCTCGTTGGTATTGACGTACTCGAGTTTTCCCAACAATTAAAATACTTTCCAGGGACCCCTTAATTTTTTGCTGATTCATTGTCCGTAATATACCTGAGCTCCAGTGCTGTACTTTCCCAACCCGTCCCTTGATCAGTTACGTGATAAAACGTAAAGACGACCAGTGTCTAAATCTTTTATTTCCCCCCGAATCCGGCGTGATTTCAATCTTCCACGCTGCCCCCGCCCTTTATCTGAATTTCATTGTTGATGTGGTGTTTTGCTTCTGACACGAGCGCAGAGACGGGGTTCACCGTTTGTAATTTCCCGAGTTTATAAGGACGGGCTTTACTTGCCCATGCCCTTTTTTCCCTGTGGGCCCCCTTGGGGCGCGATAGGTTCGCTGCTGCCCGCCAAAATACCTGGCAACTTGCGAGTCGCGGAGGTCAGTGCACAGTGCTTTTGGCACAACACAGAGGTGGTTTTAAAAAAACCAGCCCCTCTCCGGAGTCCCCAACCCTTGGGGCCCCGGGATACCATTGCGATAGCTTTTTCGCTTCCTCGAGCCATAAGGCTCTACGTTTTTTCTTTCTGCGTTGATCCCCTCAGTCGCTTTGTTTTTTGGCGCCACTACCTAATAAGTCTGCGGAGCAGTTGCTCATGTTTAGTGCGCATTTTTTCGCCCCCCCCCAAACATTCGAGTATTGTGTCTGTAATCCGAAAAAAATTCAAAAATGGAGTCCTGGAAGCGTTTGGGCCCAGTATGACTTTACTAAACTTTCACGGCTTTACCACGCGGGTCAAAGGTTTGGTTGACGTGTCAACGGAAAATTTTTGAGATTCGCGAATGTCGTTGGTCTTTCATGAGGCTTGGGAAAATTGGTTTTCCTCAATAGCAGCTTCCATTTAAAGGGGCCACAAACAGCGTACGGAAAAAACACCACATACATTTTCTAGGGCACGAAAATTCTTCCCTACGACTCTCGCTCACGCCCTGCCCCGTACTCGGGATGTTATGTAAGCTCATTGCCGTCTTTAGTAAACTTCACGCCCGGGTACGTGCAAAAAGCAAGCCTCGAGAGCGGGGGTCATCTACCAACAACACAAGCGTGCTCCCTGTCACTATTGACGAGGTGACACAGTCATGCAACTACCCCCGAAAAGCCCTTGAAGCTCGCGCTAAATTCTGGTCCTTACTAGGGTTGGTAAACTTCATGGTCACAAATTCGAAACTTGATCCCTTCAAGACACCACCCAATTTTTAGTTGATAGCCCCAGAACAAATAAAGCCCTCGTCCTGATGCCGTGACCGTGGCGATCCCCCCTTGATCGCAATGACTGGCACTGAATTCCGAACCTTTGGACTTCCAAAAAAATTAGATGGCTAACCGTCCTAGGTTTTTCAACCCTTTTTTTTTTCCCATCTCCGAATACACCGCTATGTTTTAATATTAAATAGCCGCAAAGCCGCCCCCCGGCGGACTTTTTTGGGTGGGTCCTCGGAGGGCTATTGGTGGGGTTTCGGCCCCACCTTTTTTTGGTGGGCCCCGGGCCCACCAAACACAGACTCTCCAGATAGCCCCCTTTTACTTTCCTGAAATCATGGATGAGAAATGTTGTATTAAAGCCAACCTATTTAATCACCCCCCAAACCCCTTCACTCACCCCTTCCCATCACCCCAAACCCCCCCCATTCACTCACCCCTTTTCCCTCACCACACACCCCCTCCGACGCATTTTCCACACCCCCCATCTATTCCCTACCCCAACACCCCTCCCCCCCACCCTTCAATCACCCAATCCCCCACACCCATTAGCCCTCACCCCACCCCTTTACTACCCCATCACCCTACATCAAGGTTTTTCCCAATTCTGCAAAAAACTTTTTTTCAAATTCCGTAAAAGGCTGCTAAAAAAAAAAAAAAAAAAAAGATCGGATCATCTCAAAAATGGGCCTTAAAAAACCTTCCCCCGCCGAGCCGGTTCCAAAACTGTGCCAATGAGGGGATTCCGCCCAGGGGGGGGACCCGGAGCGGAAAACACACAAAAACACACAAAAACACACTTTCGTTATATTATTTTTAAAATTACACTGGGTAACAAAAACTATGTTTTGAAAAAACGTCCGGGGTTTTTCCCGCGAATTGACTAATTTGATGCTCTGAGCCGAAAAGACCTTTGGTTTTGCTCAACAGGCAGGTTTTTTTTTACAGAAATTTAAAAAAAAACGATTTTTTGGAAAAAAAAAAAATTCTGCGATCATCAGCTGAGAAACCCCCATGATTTTTTCCGTTTTCCTCAAGAAAAAAAGTCAGCGTTTTCCCCAAAATTTATTTAGTTTTTTTAGTCCCTCAAAATTGATAAGATAATTATCATAATATTGATAAGAATGAGCGTACGTGACACAAAAGTTCAGAGTTCCGGCATAAACGGCTTTTTCCCGTTTCCCCGTGTGGAGCAGCTGCGGGGTCTCTTTTCAGCCCCAGCGTAGTCCGCCTCATGATGCGTCCCACCCCCCCGGTACCTCCCCCCTTTTGGGGCGCAGTCCTGAGGGAACCTTTCTCCCTGCTCGCCCCTCATCCCCCCAAGGTTTTCGGGAAAACCTTCCCCATGTGTGGAAAGGAAGGATCTTAAACTCATAAAAACACCGAGTTTTTGGAAGGCCTCTATCATGTTTGGACGGTCTGGCGTGGTTTGCTCCCTTTCGGTTCCCCGGAAATTTGTTCCCCACCTGCACAAACTTTTTCCCCACGCGGCGCACTTACGTGTTCATGAGTTTTTGGAACTCGTGCCCTTTTATGAGCTGCCGTATCTGTGGCCATCAAAAATGCCGGCCTCAGCTTCTAAAATGGCGTCCAGGAAAGGCTCGGCCCGGTGGGAAAAGCACCCCCCATCCTTGTCCAGAGCGCGCGTGAACTGTTTTTTAAAACCCAAGTTTCAAGTGTGCGGTGGGGATCAATATCTTCCCCCGGTCAAAAAGAGGTTTTTATGATGTTTCCCCCCAGGTACAAAGCTCCGCCCCCGGCCACTTTTTTTACTAGTGCTGGGTTTCGTCTCGACTGCCCCACTGCAAAAAAAGCATGGGTACTTCGTGAACCCGGATGCTGACCAAGTAGAAAGTTCCCCATCTTCAAGTCGAGCAGATGATCCTTTGGTGCGTCATTTTGGGGTTTTGTCGAGCCGTATTCACTGCTTCATATTTCTCTTTGAGAGTTGTGGAGTGCGAAAGAGGGTTGAGGCGAATGGTTTCCCCCGTTGTGGGGGAGCACACACTTAAAAGACGCTTAAGCTGTAAATGAAGAGCGCCAATCTCTCGGTGTATTGAGGAGCGCCGGTTTTTAACAAGAAGCCCGGCGCCCATTCGGGCAGTACACGAGGTCTTCCTCCTGCAGAGTACCCATGTAGGCCTCATCCTTTACGAAAGAAAGGATACCGGCCCTTCCCAAGTAGTTTTTTCCTTGAGTCTGGGGGCCCAACAGCTCGGAGGAAGTTTTTCGACAAGCTGAGACCCCCGAACCGATCATTAAGCTCACTTTTGTAAAAAGGGGTGGGGGAATCTTGTGTTTCATACTCTTCTTTTGTATTCCTCGCTCGTCTGTACTGGTGGCCTCGTCGTCGCGTCGGAAATCTGGAACGCTGGTACAGGGAAATTTTTTCCAGGGAGCCATGGAAAAGGGGGCAGTGGAAGGTCGGGGGAGGGGGGTGTGCCCCATTCTTTCCGGTTTATGCCATTATATTTATGGCGCAGAAGTAACAAACCCATGCAGGTCAAACGGTCCCTCAAAACCCTCGGAATCCCAAAAATTTAGTGAAGTTTTCGCGCCCCCTTGCCACCCCGGAGGTATTCCACGCACTCTTGCACCCGTGTGGGGCCCAGGATTATCTTGGGCCCAGCTTGACTTTTTAAAATAAGCCCCCCTAGGCGCGCTTCACAAATCCTGTATGTTCTTTCCCGCCCCGACAGCTGTATTGCCGCAGATGTGCAGAAAACGTCAGGATTATTTGAGACCGTCGCGCCCAACCCTCACAATAACTGAAAGAAAAAAGAAAGATGCAGCGAGTGTCAGACAAGAAATTTAGAATTTTGAATTTTGAAATTTTGAATGGAGTAATGGTGAGACAGGTATTGTTTTATTTGGGTAATTGTAATTCCCTTTATTGTGCTGTGCATTGTAATTCCCATATATTCTTCAAAAAAATATGATTTAACTCAAAAACCCCCGAATTAGCTATGTTTTCGTCAGGTAGGCCTAGGGGGTATCTCAAAAAGTTACCGATAGGCAAATCAAGTGATTTCGGACCAGAAAAACCTAAATTAGTCTAAAACAAATGAGAAAACCCCCGACGATTTTTTGGCTGTTTCCCAGGTTTTCATTAGTTTTTTTGTACTTGTTTTGAGTGCGCAAGGTCACACAGCCCGGCAACGGGTATTCTTGCCGCCACCTTTTCACATTTTTTTTTCTCTCTCTTTTTTGTGTTGATTTAATTATTCTATTTTTCCATTTTTTTTTTTTTTGTTAGAAACCTATTGCAAAGTCAGTACTTTTTTTTTGTATGTTTTGCCCTTTTGTTTTTTTTGATTGATTGTGTAACTTCAATTTTAAATTTTTTTTTTGTTACATGACTTTTCTTTTCTTATGTCTTTTTCTATATTTTGCACTTTATAATTTATTCTTTTTAATCGGCGCCTTGCCCTTTTCAGTGGTCGGAGGGCACGGCTGGAGGTGACCGAGCATTGTTTAAAACAAAAATCTTTTAATTTGCCCCCATGTTGTGGATAAGTAGTGACCCCTTAGGGCGCCCTCTTTCGGACAAGGGAAGCTGGGCAACCCCCAGGGCAAGTAGTTCTCTCAGTGTTGCCCCCGGGACTGACGTGGTCTCAGTGCTTAACGTCTTGGCGGCAGCTGATTTTGTCCCAATAACTCATCATTATACACACATAAAGATACAACACAAATGTATTCTTCCTCCCGAACACACACACGCAACGTTACACGACCATATATATATATATAAAATAAAGGATGATTTTTTCCCCCTTTTACGATTGCAAAATACAAGAACATAAAACATACGACTGAATCATCTGTACTATTTTGAAAACAAAGATAAAAAGACAAAGACAAACATGTTACAAAGCATCATTTAATCTGAGTCCTCTTGGGAATATATTAAAAGGATTCCGACAAGCTCCATCGCTACAGCCACAACCAGCAGTGCATCGCAGCTGCTTTGAACGGCATCGACATCTGGTCGAGTCATAGGTTTTACACTGGCATTGCGTTAGTTGAAGGTACTCAATGGAAATGGTTCTTCAGTCATTAGCTGAGACAGTATTTGTTCTGTGGAAGGATCTTTGTACCAACTTTTCCCCAACAGGGGAGGGGATATCTGTCTGTGCAACCAGTGACGAATGCCACACAACACATTGGTGGTGTGCTCGCCTGATGTGCTGTTGTAGAGAATACTGGGTCGGTGGCAATTTGTCAATGTCCTTTGCACCTTTGTTGAATAGCTTGAAACGAACATCGTTGATCTCTGTGTCATTTTCTGAGTACAATCTGGAGATAAACTTTTCAACTTTGCGCAGTGTTTCATCACTGAGAGTCTCATGTCCAAGATCGTCCAGCAGTGATAAGTGCTTTATGAATACCTTCCAGGCAGTGGTTTTCCCAACACCAGACAGTTGACTAACTGTGTCACACCCAGTTAGTGCGTGGAAGGCTGGAAGGAGTATTGCAGAGGGCTTGATTAATGTCTATGGTGGTACAGCAACATACTGTACGCAACGTTGCTTTGCTGTGCCAGTCCGAAACCACAATTCAGGGGAAAGCTGGTTTGCAAATTGCACCAACAGTACAAGAACATCAGTGTCTCTTGAGTTGACAACAATTCGTTGATACCTTTGTGCTGCTAATGTTCTGGCATGCATAATTATTCGAGTGTTTGAGACATAATGATTGGATCTGAGTGCACTGACATAGGCTCCCCGAGATGACTCAGCTGCTGTTCTCTCATGGAATCCCCCAGCTGTTACAACGTCACAGTTCTGCAAAGTTGACCTTGCTCGGACTAATGATCTCCATACTAAAAAAATTGTCCAAGTCCTGTTTGTTTTAAGGGTGATCAATGAATTGCTTGGTGACAATTGGCATTGGTGACAATTCATGGGAAAGGAGTTTTTTAAGGTTAACATGGCGGCCAGCGTCTTTTGAAATGAGCAAGCGTTGAAACAGGTTTCGGTCTGCTTTGACAGATTTTTCTTTGTGTGACAAGTCCTTGATCTGTACTTGGTATATTGTTTTCAGTGTTGGACTTTTCGATTGCTGAAGTTTGGCATGAAATCCCAAATCTTTTTCTGATGAGACGTGACTGAGCATATTCACGTAATTTCTTTTGTACCTCGGGAATGCGCTGTCAGAAGAAATTCGGTGATATGCTGTGGAGCAACCAAGCAATCTCGAGTGGCCAAGCAAACATCAGTGGATTTTCATGTCGAAAGATGCCAAACCTGTTTAGTTGATCGACAATCTTTGGACATCCTCTTTATAACGTCGTATCTGTATGGTCATACTACTTTCAGAGCAGTCGGGAAGTAGTCATTATCTTCTGTGTGAATATCAAACATGTCACTTGTTTCTGCAACGATTCGACTGCGTTCATTGCAAGTTAAGCACCAGAGGTCTCATGCTCCTTCTGGTCTTGTGATTCCAACCAAACCACCAGCTACTTTTCCCAGCTTCTTGACATGTTCCAAGGCTTGGTCTGTAGAGAGTTGATTAAAAGGGTTGTGTGTTGTCTCACCACGAAGTTCCCAGCAAGAAATTATATGTAGACGTCTGGGTGTGAAGATTCAAGCTGCATGCCCAGCTAGTATAGTTAGTATGGTCGTATTGGGCAAACCATGGCAGCATGGCTGCGAATGCTGACTTGTGCAGGTTCAATCCCCAGTACGCTCTGCCCTGATGAACTGCAACAGGATTGATACCATCTTCAGGTAAGTGATCCAAAATTGCGTTGTAGGTACTTGTGTTGTTTCTAATTGGTCTAACAGGTTGACGATATTTGGTTCTGAACAACTCCTCCAGTTCCTTCAATCAGTCAGCAGTAATGTTAACACTGTCATGCTCTTCCAAGGACTCCACAACTTGGCACGTCAGTACTTGAGATCATCTTCGTTCGTTTCGTGATCTGCAGCCCCGGAGATGAACGTTGGCCATAAGATTTTCCAGACAGCCTCAAAAGTGAGTTTGTGTGCGCGAATAGCTCGGTTGTATGACTTTGCTTGCATATTGTTGTGTGGCAGTATTTTCACCAAAAAAGGTACTCTCTGCCCACATTTCAGGAAGACAGAACCTGCAAAGTGATTTCCGATGACACAACGTTTTTGGCTATGTGGAAGCCTCCAAGGCGCAAGTAGATTGTTTGGCACTGGTCGTGGTTAGCCCATTGCAATTCTTTAGCTTTGCAGTATAATTGTTGATCAAGGGTTATCACAGTAGATTGTCCAGTATTCATGACATTTGAATCCGCATGCAACGCATCAAAACTGTCCACAGTGTATTGTACTCATGTACGGGGCATTGATCAGCGGCAAGTATCCTATGTTTAAGAACTAAGGGTCATCTTGCATTGTGACTTGGTTAAACCCCGTCCAAGCAGCACTGTATTGCTTTCTGATCCATAAATTCGACTTACAATCCATGTAAACATCTTTTGCAGTTGCTTTGTTGGCCACAAGGGGATGGATCCGGTGTATACATTGCTTCGTCTATATTTTCAGTGAACGATGGCTCTTCGTGGTAAGGTAGGTGTGGTGTTGTTGCAACTGATGAAATTCTAGAGGAACTTTTAATGATTTTGCCTTTCCAAGAGCTAGCTGTTCTGGTTGTTGTTTAATACGTCCTCGCTGATATACAACCATGTGTGTTGCATGAAGCGTGCCCATTCCATCCAACGTTTCTTCGATGATATCGATATTGTTTGCTGCATACTGGCAAAATTCCCATGATGATTCCCATTCCCATGATGATTCCCATTCAGATTTGTTGGAATAGGTGTGTTGTTGTGCTCTGCAAGGAGTTCCAAATTTTGTTGTCCAAGTGTGGCGTTGAGCCGACGGACTTCATCATAACTGATGCAATGGCCAGCACGATGCATTAATTCAATCAGAGCTTTTGAGCGGGTGGCCTGATGAATCACAATTCCAAGTCCGGTATGTTTTGGTGTTAGCTTTTTGCGTTTTGATACTGCCTGCATACACGATATCTTGGGAAATGCTGATGGCAGTTCTCTTTATGTTGTTGCTTTCTTTGTTGTCTTCAGATTCATCAATGTCTCCAGTTAGAAGGATATTAATCAGCATAAAGAGGCTCTCTGGAAACAACATGCTGTGCATCTTCCTTGCTCACGGAAGCACAGTTTTGGTGGCCTGACGATGCTCTGATGTCACCTCTATTACGCAGAGCTGTGTGATGTAAGGCTAAAAGTTCCTCAGTCTTTGTATCACAATATCGACTTGCTTTGAGATTGTTTGTTGATCTGTCATCTTCAAGCTCATCAGCTTCTTCTTCGATATCTGAATAATTACCTGGTTTGACACTGTTTGAAATAACAACTGTGGCTGATGAGGATCAAGCTGGGGGACGAAGTCGATGATTCCAGAAATAATGTTCTTAAATTTCTCTTTGAAGCGTGTTTTATTATGCCGGTATGTTCCAGCATCAATGTCAAACTCATTAAGCAACTGACCGTACCGATCCCATACATCCAGAAGAGTGTAAATGTTGTCCTGAGCTCTGCCGGTCGATACCTCCTGTGCTACTTTCTCCATGCACATATCTTTGGGGGTTTGTGTTGAACTTGACGTACTTGACACTTTTCTGGTAAACTGGACATAACATTGTAGATGGTATCTTGCGTCGGCTGCTACAAGATCACTAATCCCAGCTAATCTGCATCGCATGGTGTAGTCTTTCTCTGTTCCTTGTAGGATTCGGTCAGAAACGTCAAAAGTATACCCACGAGGAGAGTCTTTTGTTTGTCACTTGTTGGCAAACTATACACAAATTGGTATCCATGCGGGTTATTCTACTGCGCAGTACAGGTTTGGTTGGCGAAGTTGCCAGTTGATTGGGTTGTGATTGAGTTTTGCTTTCATATTTGGCTTTGAGTCGTGTGATATGCAGATTACTGGTAAAGGTTGTGTAACAATCTTTGTGGTTTTAGGATGTCCATGGTAACTTCATCAAAGTCAATGTTGTCTATTATCTCCACTGTATCCTAGTTGGCGTGGTCATTGTATTTTTTACGATCAGCAACAGCTTGTCGACTCGTGCAATGCCAATGTCTCCAAGTTTTCTTGTTGGTTTCTTTGGTTCCTTCTTTTGACAGAAGATACACAGGTCCCAAATCATTAGTCTTGTCATAGCTCCTCTTTGCAGTATGAATGTGTGCCACAGGTTCCCTATTGAAGATTAGAGATTTTCAGCAATCACGGTTGGGTACCTGCCAAATTAAAAAAGTGGACATTCAGTATATGCATTTCCTTTCCGAGAAATAAATACTACACGTTATCCTAAAAACATCCCAGATTTAATCTTAACTATGAAACATTGGTATGAAATATCCATGATGTGTTTTGGGATCCTGCAAATATAAGAATGAGCTTTGGTTTTTCATTTATATGGAGGATATTACAATGGTAGGTAGCATGGTACATTCTGAAGATTATAAGTGATTAATTCATACCTGCTATTCAACTCATTTCAACATAATATAACTCACCTTGTGTGAAATGATGGTAAGTAGGATTGAGCAGCCACATTAGTTGTTATTATTTTATTAAACTGAAAATTAGTATCTAGCAATCTTAATATTTTTTCTACATTATATTACTAAAAACGTTCACACATGTCAAATTTCATAATGGTAGCTTGCACAGGAACAAAGATATGGTGATTTAGTGAAATTCGTCAGCCGCAGCTAGGGTGTTCATTTTGTTTTTTATTTAAAAAAAATTATGAAAGCCTAAATCAAGTGTCATGCACCTTAAAAGTGTTAAGTATGGGTCATATTAACTGACTGACATGGGTGACAGTTGCTAACATTCCGTCACCCCTAAAGTGATTTCTGGGCATATTTTCAGATTTTGCCACCAGTCTATATCTACCAGCATGGGCAGTTCCTGTATATTTGTATAAACTGCAGACGATTGGCGCGAACTATTTTACACGCAGACGATTAACCTCATGATACCAATCTCCTTCAGGTCTCACGTGGAATTATATCAAGACTTAATTCCTGAGTTGGAGTCATTTCGCCTGACGACTGGAATCCCAGATACCAGCACACGATGATGATTGGCCTGTTAACCCCAATAGTCATAAAATCGTCACGCCAATCGCCTGAGTGTGTGGCTAGCTTTAAGGTGATAAAAAAAACATCAAATCTAAAATTTTCGTCAAACGCATGTTATACAGCAGTGTTGCATACGGGTTGCTAGTGGTTGTCTAATGCAGGGGTTCTCAAACTGGGAGTCGAAAGTCTTCTGAGGGGCCACGAGATTTCTAGAATGTGCAAAATGCACAATTTTCATAATTTAGTATTATTCTTTTATACATATTATCAGTATAAAACAAAACAATGATTATACCTTCCTAGGCTTTAATATATTGCTAATATAAAAATACAGTTACATAATCTGACTGAGAAAAGAGTTGATCCATTGTCCTCCCTCCCCTTTCCGTCAAGCCCTCACCACCACGCTAACACGTCCAGTAGCTATACATAGGTAGGCTACTTGTATCATCGCTGCCCGACCCTTGTTAATGAATTACAAATCCACATCACAAGTCTACTCAATTTATGATCTCACTCAATTTAGTTTAGACTTATTGTTTCGATGCGTCTAAAGTATGAATATAGGATATAGATTGCACTGATTACGGTATCATTTACGTATCCATAATGTTTTACCAAATATATTATACTTAGAATGTTATGATACGGAGCAATACGACTCTACCTATGTGTGGGTAAAACTGGGTATGTGTGTGTGTGTGTGTGTGTGTGTGTGTAAGAGAGAGAAAAAAGACAAAGAATGTAAATGTGTGAGATTGTCAAAAATGCTTTGGTAGGGGAAGGGGGGGTGGGGGGGCGGTCGCAAGCCTTTCAAAATTATTTGGATGGGTCGCAGGCCAAAAAGTTTGAGAACCCTTGGTCTAATAGACCTCTGTGGAGACTGGTCTTTCCCCTTGATGGTTTCTCATTTGATGGTAGCGTGCCACATCCTTAGGGGTGGCTCCGCAATTATCATATTAACTCGTGCTGGTAGGAAGAATGATCTCTAATTTATGTTTGTTCTTAGAGATGATGCCTATGTTAGATTCTGGCCACCGCAAATTTAAATGATAATAAAAGATTACAGTTTCACAAATATGTTTGTCGATATTTTAAATGCAATGTTAAAACTGCATTCTAGTAATTTTCGGTTGCTAGCTTGTTATACGCGACGTTATGAGGCGACAATAACTTTAGTTGTTAAGTTGCCTTCATCACAATAATCTGATCAAGCCTCAAACATTTTATCACTTGCATATTTGAAAGCTTCGCCTTTGATATCCCAATAATCAAACCAATTAACCTATTTTACCTCCAGGACCTGCAGAAGTGGATCGCTGGAGCTGGAGAACCGGGAATTATACTCTTTAGTTTAGGATCTCTTGTCAAAACTTCCACCTTACCCGAACAGTGAGTTTAGTGATAAGAACCATATGTAAATTATTTCATGAAGCAAAATACAGACTTTCGTGTCAATACTAATGTTAACATATACTATATATGTGGCAAAAGGTACAGGAAGGTGCTGGTGGAGGTATTCGGATCCTTGCAGCAGCGGGTCCTGTGGAAGTGGGACGAGGCCACCATGGAGGGACTTCCCCTCAATGTACGGTTGTCGAAGTGGTTACCCCAACAAGACATCCTTGGTAAGTTATCCGTCTACACAAGTTCTGCTAATGCGCAGTAACACATACCTCTACTTTCAGTTTTGGTTATAAACGCCAGCAAATTGGTGATGCGGAAATAGGCGCGTACTAAGAGTGCATGAAAGCGTCTGACTTTTCCGAATGCATTTAACAGCAATCAAAAGTTAAAATTATTGACTGTCAAACATATTTTTCTCGCTTTTATGGGTAGGTCACTCGAAGCTTCGTCTTTTCATAACACACGGAGGTCGACTTAGCACCCAAGAGGCCACCTATCATGGTGTACCGGTGCTAGGCATTCCAGTCGCCTTGGACCAACATTACAACATGCGAATGGTACAGCAGGAGGATGTGGATGCTTCTTCATTGGGAGGACTTGACGTATGGCAACCTTCGCGACCATATCCTGCACGTCATTAGCGATGCAAGGTGAGGCTGCAAACTTCAGTGTCATATGATAATTCAACAGTTAATGTTACGCTGAAAAATGATTGCTTGAAAACATATCTTATTAGTAAACAACGCCAATGTATCCCACTAGTGTTTGAGGAGACTGATGTTAAAGGAAGCGTCCGGCAAATATATTTGAAAAAAATCAGGCATAAATATGAAAAAAATCAGAAAATGTCTTTGAAAAAAATGGCATGGACTGAATGCCTGAATGCAGTAACATATTGAAGCATTAGCGCAAAATTCCCCTATTTACGTAGTCATAGCTGTTTTTGCCACCCTCCTCCTTTGGTTGGCGTTGGGTAAATATGAAAAGCCCTACAAAATGTTTTCTAACTCAAAAACGAGCAGAAACGGAGGGAAAATTGTTAATGTCTAATGCTGCCTGGCATCTTTTCACGGATGACTAGAGGCGAATATTGGTGAAGAAGCCGTAAGAAGCCGGCTTCTTGCAGCTTGCGTTTTCTGTTAACGCGAGGCACTTTTAAGAAGCCGGCTTCTTACGGATTGGCCCAGCTGGGCAAGCCGTAAGAAGCCGGGTTCTTAAAAGTGCCTCGCGTTAACAGAAAACGCAAGCTGCAAGAAGCCGGCTTCTAACGGCTTCTTCACCAATATTCGCCTCTAGTCATCCGTGAAAAGATGTCAGGCAGCATGTAGACATTAACAATTTACTTACATTACGGCAAAGCCGTAGAGCCGGCAGAAGCGAGAGCCTGGGCCCCGCTTTCACGGCTTCTCTCCGCCTTCATACGTCACGATACGTGAACGTCAGAGCAAAACAATACGACGTGGCGGTGTTGCGCGAGAGCTCAAAATCCTGTAGACCCCCGTCCATTCATCCATCGTAAATTTCACTAATTTTGAATGCTTAACTGCTGCACCCGATACACGTTACAGGAACATGAGTCAACTAGCTTCCATGAGAAAACTTACAGTAATAATAGTTTGATAAAATATTACATGATAAAAACCATACTCCTGACTGTTTTTGAACGTGGATAATTTAAGCTTTTGAGCAACTATTATTTACTGTAAAGTGTTTCTCATGGTAAGCTAGTTACTCGATGTTGCCTGTAACATGTATCCGGGCAGGCAGTTAACCTGTAAAACCAGTGAAATAAGAGCGATGATGGAGTTTACAGGATGTTCGCGCCTGACAATATTTCGCAAACAGCGGGACAGGCGGAACTAGTAATAAGAGTGAATATCGTCGTAGACATACGAAATTTACAGATAACAGGAAACCAAGTAAACACATAGATGTACATTCAAAAGCATGGACTTACCTTTCAGACCACGTATAAGATATACAAGGTACCGTAGATAACACTATATAGTCGCCCAAGTCAATTGCCACTGCACTAAGTCGCCAGGCAACAAATATATTACGAATTTTAAGCATTCTCTACAGACTTTATGTGCCACGAAGCATGTATATAAGTGTGATTATATAATATAAGACTACTGTGGATGTGGTCCGTCGTGGCAAATACAAAATCCAGTATGATGCTAAAATTCGTAATATATTGTGCCTGGCGACATTAGTGCAATGGCAAGTGACTGCAACTATAGTGTTACTACGGTGGGCAGCTGATAGGTATATATTGTGGAAATGACTAGCATTGCACAGTTTAATTCAGTATGTTATGAGAGAAGATGTGGTTGGATATGAGTTGAAGATGACAATTCGTCATTGTGTGCACATTCCACCTTTTTTTTGGCATTAAACCAATCAATCAATCGTCATTGGTGGTTTGTTTTGTATACAACTATTCGCTGTGATCGCCAAGCGGGCGAGCCCCGACAAGAACTGGCAACTGTCCCAGCCGTTCTGGCGAGGCACGCAAACGAGAGAGAAGGCCTGGCAAGAAGCCGCTTCTTACGGCTTCTTCACACCAAAATTTTCGCCTTAGAGTGGGGTGGACACTGAACACGTACTCAACTACTATACTCCACTCAGTACTCAGTACAGTGGAGCATGCGAGCTCTGAGACCAGAATGATGGTTGTGTCGCCCTGCCACTCCTGACCTTACCTTTGATGCGCACCATTTTTTTACAGTAGTTTCTCCGCTTATGTTCTACTGCTTTCGACCATGCCTCGCAATTCAAAGCGGAAGAGTATTAAGAGGATGGCTTCATAAAAGGGAAAGTAAGCAAATACACGGCATGAAAGAGCTGATGCGCAGTCCTGATACCGGGGGGGGGGCTCGCTACTCCTCGCACTGGACGAGATAATACTTTCACTTTTGAGGGAGGGAGAAGGGGGATTGAAGCCATGATACGCTTTTGTTTTTAAATATCTAGGCTTTATTAAAGATTTAATGACATCAGACATAATGAAAAAAAAATACATATATCAATACTTGAAATTCCTCAAATTATGAAACGGTGTGCGACTGATTGACAAACTATATCGGGCCCATAACTGCTTACAAACATCACAAAACCATTTTTTTTTAATTTGCATCTTAAAATAGATGCATGCATAGCAATAATCTAAAAATAGATGCAATAAGTGAAACAAACCCAAGAGCAAGAAAACATGTCTGCTTTCCTTGAGAACCTTTTATTTTTGATATCTGTAAGCCAAGAGTTTTTACGGGAGTTTTTTGTTTCAACATTTTAATGAAAATGTTTGCCATAAAAAAAAAACACGCATAAACTATTCATAAATGCAAATCCTAAAATCTATTTTCCTCACAGGTGAAGCACACTATGGTTATCTCTGCCATTACGTCTTGCAAGGGGTGAGGCAATACTAACGGCTGAATAAACTTTTCCAGGTTATTTTGGGGGGGGGAGTCGGGGGTGGCACGAGGAAGGGAGGCTTTAAGGGGGGGTAGAGGTCTTATGTTGGGTGTACATGTGTAAGTTACATTATGACATAATTATCAAGTGATTTATTGGGCTTTTTAGGCATAGTCCATGTATTTCCCATAACGCTCCCCTTAAGTTGCTGAGAGGTAAAGCATGTTACCTCAATAATGCGTATCATGCTATGGTCTGACCACGCAGGATGCGGAAGAAGTAAACGGCAAGCCATTGTTATGCGGGACCAACTGTGCGCCTGGGGAATGGACGACATACTGGGTGGAATACGTACTGCAGCACACCATGGAGCAGTCACCTTCGTGATTCCCCCTGTTGCCCGAACATGCCGTGGTTACGTTCCCCGCTACTTCCCTCTGCCGCACTATGTCTTATTTCGTGTCGTCACATGTTGATCTGGGGTTTCCCTTCCCGGGGGAAGCAGGGGCCTTCTATCTTCTTAATTTGTATTTTTCGTTTTTGTTTGTTTTTCAATGTGCTATCTTCAGCTTATACAAGTAGACGTGTGGGATACTGTTGGTGGTTGTAACGGTGGTGGTTGCGGGCCTCGCTTCCTTGGTCTCCTATAAGATCTTACGATACATGCTTTCGCTGCCTATTACAAATCAAAGACAAAGAAGGACTGAATCGCTATAAAACCAAGGCACCATTGACTCACTTTATGGGCAAGACTCCTCTTGGATTAGGAAACAACATGATGCAATAGTATTCTTTTAATTTGCTAGTTACAAGATACACGGATAGAATAAAATAAATATCAATATAATTGTATGAGAATATCTTACATGTCAATTCCATGTAATGGATTAGCAAAATGTACATTAAAATATATTACAATTCACTAAATCTTTGTTTGTGGTGTATATGTCAGGCAAGCGTACTTGAATACCAATACATACACTAATCATATAAGTTAATAAGCGTCTACGTAGGACTGCTGATCCTAATACCCTTGATAGCTTTATTGACAACAAAAGTGAATTCACTCATGTAACTCTTTTTAAATTACTTGGAGTAACATTAAGAATTCTAAGTTAACCTTTGAAGAATCAACATTAGGAAAACTGGCTTCACTAATTCCCAAAAAAGAAACTGGTACTGTTTAGAACGCAAGATATATTATTATGATATTAATATGACTTCAAAACAGTTTTTTAATACTTTTTATTTTGCCCGTTTTTTTAGTACTGTGATCCAGTTTGGATGTCGGCTGCTCCATATCATCTCAAGCTCTTGGATCGTTTTTTTTAACGGTTTAACCTAATAAAGGTTTTCACTACCCAATCTCAATATCACTTTATCATCGTCGAATGTTGGTGGGCTGTACTTATTTTTCTAAGGAGTGTAAATAATAATGAACTCCCCCCATAATTGTTATAATTCAATGTGCGTGTTTTTTTCAACCAGGTCTTTTGCTTAATTAACCAATTCTACAGTACTTGTATCATCACCAATTTTGACTAAAGTGTGGAACGTAACTTGCAAAATGAGAAAAAATGTTCGTGATGACATTGATTGCTTTAAAAGGCAGAAGCCAACGATTTATCCTTAACTGTAAAGCTTGTTTTGTTTATTCCCTTCCAATTTTGTTTATTATTTTACTGATCCCTTTTTTTCCATAACCATGTTAGCTCATTGCCATAAACCATTGCAAGCCTATGTTTTTCTCACTGTCATATGCCATTCCAATAATTATTACTGATACATTTGTTTGAATTATGATTTTACCAGAAACACACCTTTCAAGAGCTCGGGGGCTTGGCTTGAGTTTACTTTTCCTTACATAAGTCCGAAATGGATTTGTTTTCACATCATATGATAAGCTGGCCACCTCCTACATTGTTGAAGAGGCGTAAGGGGGCATCTAGTAACGTGAAACTAAATCGGAGGCGAGTTAGTAGCTCTTTTGGGGAGTGGGCTCGTTTTGGGTAGTGGATGAGGGGCCTGTAAGATAAAACTTCAACGACAGTTTTTGGGAACACAGGGTTTACAACCAAAACACAGTCTTTCATTTCCATTTACCATTGATTATACTTCACGCGAATTTGACTAAATGCTAATACTTACATATTTTTGTATCGTTACATTATCCAGCGAAACTTGAAATCAAGAGCGAATGGGTTAGAAAACAAACAAAAGATTACACCTCTAATACTACCCAGTGTGAAAAATTATTGGGGTCTACGTACACTGTCGTGTGTTCCTTGCATCGGGTCATGGACCTGTGACGACAAAGAGCGTCATTTACGAACCCGTGGTCAACTGGGCCCCTTGTGTCCCTCGACCCCCGGAGACCAGAATGCAACATGAATAATGGCTTTTTCTACAAAAACCATCTTTCAAAACGTGCACTTTCTCAAAACCCTATCATGTTTAGTGGTTGGTTTTGTTTGTATGTTAATACACACACACAACGGTGATATAGTGGTAAGTGTTTATGTGGGTTCACCTTTGGACACTGATAAACGCGAGATTCTCTAGGTAAGTATAGTGTTGGGTGTTGTTAATGGCTGGCGGCAGTCCTCCTCTCACTTATATCTATTCACTGCGAGAGTTATATGTGTACGTCAGAGTTGTATTATATTGTCTCTAGATTCATGAACCCCTATAAATGTCACTAAACACCACAGCTATGAAATATCCTTAACCTACTGTGATATATCAGAAAAGAGGTTAGGTACCGTGTGGCGTTGTGAATTGCCGTCGCGGCAGTCTCCTCGTCGCTACCACCCACGCCACTACCCTTGACATCCGCCCTCGCTCAGGCTACATGTTTCGCTCTATTATACGAACTAAGACCTCACTACCCTCGTGGGTATATCCTTCGTGGGTATATCCTCGTGAATATACCTCACCCTTATAAATTTGTCAGATGTGAGAAAAAGTATTTTACGAAAGAAACTTCGGTTGGGTTACTTTTACATTACTGGGTGGTTCATGTCACGTTCCTGCATGCAGAGCCACTGATTCTTGAAATTGTTAAGTTTTTTCCCCCCCCCCCCTTGGGGGGGGTAAAGGCAATTCACTCCCGATTGTGAATACACACTAGTGCCCTTACCTATTACATATACAATTAGAATAAATATAAAATAATAAAATAGTGCTAGTAGGATGAGAAGGGGCGTCACAACAACTGTTTAGGCCCCGTTGGCAGCGCCAAGACAGTTGATGGATCCTACTGTCAGTAGTAGTCAGCAGTCGGTGTGAACGTCCGGTGGCCCCTGGGACGGGAGTGAAAGGTGGACGGCCCTCGATTGCTCTAAGTGGGGTCAGTCAGGTCGAGCAGGTCACACAGGCACACAACACCCCCCTCGTGTCTAGGCAAGCCACCAGCCCACTCACGACACTGCGTACACAAACTGAGCCAACATTGAGCGGGGGTGCTGGCGAGGTTCCGTGTGAAGGTTACTCCACTATTCCTGTTAAGGTTTGCAGAACTGTAGGACGAGTCCGAGCTACGGCTCCACGGGAAGCTGACCATGATGGAGCGGCTGTCACGCTTGGCCGCCCTTAATATGCCACCCAGCCAACCTTCGTGAAGGCTGGATGGAAACAGCGTCAATCCAACACAACAAATCCGCCAGGTAAAACAGTCACACTGATAAATATTGCACACAGCAGCAACTACATTGAATAATCAATCACCTCACATTTACCCACCCAACAAACATCTCATCAACAAGTTTTCAGTTTGTTTTCTTGAAAAGTGAAGTGAATGAGTTCTCAGTGAAACTTTCAAGTTTAAGGCGTACATTTCCACCACTTTCTCTAATCCTAAAGCCTCAACATTGTTTTAAATAACTCTGCTTTTCTCTGCTGGTCCGAGATAGAGAGGCGGCTCACAGACGGGTACCTAACCATCCACCTCCTGAAACTCATGCCCTGTATATTTCTGCCCATAATCCATGCCAAATCTATACTTCAACTTATCAAAAAAACTCTTCATTCATAGAAAATGTCAAAATCTTTTCGGGGGGGGGGGGAATCCCAAATTCCTCTCGTGACTTTTTGGCATCTAGCTAATCATCTCTTTAACAAATTTGTCTTCTGCATCTTTCCTCCTATGCTTCACCCAGATGGCTCCACAGCTGTCTCATCTATTTCTAAAGCTTGGACTTTTCGCTCTAACCTTGCTGAAAATTCCCCTCTGGTTGATGAGGGCTTGTTCCTCCTTCTCCTCCACCCCTGACAATATTAATGTCTGTTATTAATGACCTTCAGTATGAATGTTTTCTTTGCCCTTGTCTGGCCTAGATCCTCGAAGACTTACGGTCCTGGCGGAGTCACTCCTATTGTTTCTCAAAAACTGTGCTTCTGTGCTTCTTTGCTTGCACAACCTTTGCCTGGTCAAACTTTTCCGTCTTTGTCTATCTCTTCCACCTTCCTTCTTGCTGGAAGTTTGCTCACTATCCACCTGTTCCTAAGGAGGGTGACCCGTTTCTAATCCTTCAAACTACCGTCCTCTATCTTTTGACTTCCTGCCTTTCTAAATTTTTTGAATCTATACCTAATAGAAATTCTTAAAGCAGTTATCTGCTTCACAATATTACTATCTGATCGTCAGTACGGTTTCCTAAAGGGCGATCTACTGCGATCTTCTAGCTTTTCTAACTGAATTTTGGTCTCCTCCCTTAGGGCGGATGCAAGTAGGGGAAAAAAAAAAAAAAAAAAAATTTTTTGTTTGTTTTTTTTTTTTAAAAAGTGGGGAAAAAAGGATGCAAGAGTGATTCAGTATCCTAGGGGTTTTCGGTGAACTTTTTGCTGGTTGCCGTTGACATATCAAAAGCTTTAATGAGAGACTGGCACAATCTTTAATTTCGAACTACCCACATTCGGTTTCTATCCTTCTCTCTGTACCTTTCATCTTAAGTTTTCCTTTCCAAACCGTTCTATTGCAGCTACTTCGACGGAACATTGTTCTTCTCCTAAATCTATCTATAGTGTTGTCCCTAGGGCCTCTGCCCTATCCACCCACTCTCTTTCTATATTTTTGATTAATGATCTTCTATGTCTTAACTCAAATCCCTATCCACTAGGTACGCCGTATAAACAAAAATTCTTTTTCTCAACTTTGGCATGCCCACTTTCCTATGTCAAATGGAATTCTAGACGATTTTATGCTAATTCCATTTTGCATTTTGAGCAATTCTTACTATGCAAAATCGCACTTTTATATTGGCAGCACCCTTATCGAATAATGTTAAATGAGTACCCTTGTCCGTTGGTCCTTGTTTATTGCATCTGCACCTATGCGTTCCAAATTGGGGAAAAAAAACTAGCGTGTAAGCTCTTCTGATCAGTGGTTCATCAGGCACTACATCACGTGTCACAGCCTCTACGTTCGGCTAGAACGTGTCCATCATGTCCTTCTTAGACCTGAAGCAGGGCAGGTCTCCCGGTGGTGGGCCCCGGCCCGGATGAACCCGTCTCTGGCCTGCTGCCCCACCACTTACTGCGGCAGCCCTCTGCCACCTGCTTCACGACTCTTTCGGTGCTCTGAGTGTGGATAGAGAACTCCGGAACCTCGTACGGTTTTACCTGATCTCCTGGATCTGATCCCGGACAGTGAACAGGTGAATCGGCTCGTGCACCTGGGCCAGGCTGCCAAGCTAATCATGCAGTGTCCTGCAAGCTGGTGGCTGACAATTCAGCTTGGGTGTGATGCTAGGTCATTACACTGGTGTCCCCTATGTTGATACTCCTCGCCAGCCCTCAGCTCTCAAAATCTAGGTCAGGTGAAAAATGCGGTCGCCCTTAATCTGACTCGCCTCAGCGAGAGGAGGACACATTTCCTGAGTGTGGCAACCATGCTCCTGTCCGCAACGTGAAAGGTCAAGCTACTTTCTTGGGCTGCGACCTCATCACTCTGAGCTGCGTGAGGATGTGCTTGGGGCCGTCCTCAGTCTTTTTTGGTGACCTTGATGGTCGTAGTAGAGTTTTGAAGTACCACCTGCAGGCATACATGACTAGGATTTCCAGGGTTTTCAGTTCTTTGCCAGTCAGTCCGATGGTTTCTGTCCACATGTACTCGAGCGACTGGGTTGTGGTGAGCCATCGGGAGTGGGAAGTCTGCGACAATTGTCTCCTGTAGCTCGGACGGGAGACGCCCTGCTTCACAGCCTGGACCAGCTGGTAGGAGACCTGCTGTTCATTGGACATGGTGACCAGGATATACTCTGGTACCTCCGTGAGATCTTCACCGCCTGGCACTCCTCTGAACTCTGCGTTGTACTGCATCTCATTCACGCTGACAGCAGACTGCACACTGGACCCGTGAAGCCCAGTGTCAGATGATGTAGGCTCGTCGATGCTGGTGATAAGGTAGGCGCAGGGGCAACTCGTTTGGTGTGTAACACGCATATACTCCCAGACGAGCTTGCGCGTCCCAGCATCTTCTCCAAATGGGCGTGAGTACCACCCTTCCACCCGTGTTAGACCTAGTTATTCACCTTGCAGTAGCTCCGTGAGTCGGTGGAGTCGTATGGTCCCAGCAGATCATAGAGAGCCTGAGCCACCTTGAACGCAGCTTCTCAGGTGCACCGGGTTCCTCTGGTACAAAGTGCCAAAGTACCTTTTCCCAGTATGGCTTCCACTGTCACTGACACATGCTCCTCCCTGATCAACTCAACCTTGGGTGCAGTTTTTTCCATAGCTGTCCGGGCACCATCGCCCTGGTCTTGTCCTTCCTCCCATCGTAACCCAGTCCAACTATTTTGGGGGGTACCCTGGTGCTTCCCCTTGGTCAAGGTCCCTGCCCGATGCCATGGCATCCTGCTGGCCCTCCTCAGATGTTAGGAATCCATACCAGGTACGACATTCTGGAGAAAGGTGGCCGTCAGCGATAAGGTCCTGGAGGATCCAGAAGCCAAGGCATGTTTTTTGCATGCCTTGGCTCACAGCCACACACACACACGGACGTTTGTGTGTGTGTGTGTGTGTGTTTGTGTGTGTGGGTGTGTGTGTGTGTGTGTGTGTGTGTGGTACGTGGTGTGTGTATTCATCTTTGACCTCGATTTCTAAATGACAAGAATTTTTATTTTTTTAAGTCTGTTTTGGATATACATATAAAGTCCATTTTTGCATAGCAGAATTGTTCAAACCAAAAGGTTTGAAGCGGACAAACCACCCTTAAAATTCGATTCTACCTAAGAAAACCACCCTGCAAATTCGAAATAATCTATATGGTCACTTTTCATTGGACCTACGGCGTACCCTACTAGCCACTCTACGCTGATGATTCTCCCTGCATTTTTTCAAGCGTCTTTCATTGACGTCCAACTCAACAGGCACTAAGTGATTCACGGAGAGTCCACCGAGCGCCTAACTTCTAATCTTTCTATAATTTATGATTGGGGCAAAGCAAACCTTGTTTTGTTCAATGCCTTAAAAACCCATTTCTTCACCTATCACTCGAAAAAATTACCAGATAACTATCCCCTCTTCTTCAATGACCCTCAAGAACTATCTCCTTCTACATAACATTCTAGGTCTTCCTTAACTAAAAATCTTGAACTGGAAATCTCACATTATCTTCTCTTGCTAATAACAGCTTCTGAGAAGTTAGTATCCTGTGGCGTCTGCGTCCTTTTTTTCTCCGTCCAGTTGCTTGCTCTGTCAGGGGCCTTATCCCCAATATATGGAGTATGTCTCACATGTTTTGGGGAGGATCCCACTCATACAACTCTTCTAAACAGGTTGAGTGCAAAGCTTTTTCGTCTCCTCAACTCCCCTCCTCTGACTGCCTGTCTCAATCTTTAAATCCCCGCCGGAATTTGTTGTTTCTCTTGCATCTTCTTACCGTAATTTTCATGTCACTGCTCTTCTGAACTTGCTAACTGCATGCCCCTCCCCGCGGGCTTTGTGTTACCTATTTTTGTTGTACTCTTGGCCAGTCCTTTGTGATGTAAAAAAAAAAAAAAAAAAAAACCTCTGCTCACATAGGCGAATTACACGGTTTTTCCCGTCGCTTTCTTCTGCATTCAGTACCTTTCCCCAAGTCCTTTGGCTGAAGCGTCTGTACATAGCTCAATGACTCTGAAATGCCAAAGGCTGGAATGCCAAAGACAGGTGCTTTCACGAGTCAATGTTTTAACCTCTTTCGAAACTCCATCTGCTCATGAGGAGCATCCCCGTGAAATTAACATCTTTTTTTTATATAGGCCGGTTTAGGGTGTAGGCTACTATTCTATGTGCTGCATTCCATGTATTCCCTATGCCTGTATAATGCCTAACCAGCACTTAAAGCTTCACAATCCTTGCCGCAGGCCGCGAGTATATTCAGTTTCGCCTCGGGCCATAAGCCTTGTCAAACTACTCTCTCACGTAACCTTTGTAAACTCCCTTAAGTGCACTGTATTAAAGGAACTACATTTACTTCGGTGTATCCCTCTTCCCCAAGCCTACGATAGGACGTCCAGGATCCCTCACATGGCGCAGTGAGTAGAATACAGTGCACGAGCAAGAAAGGGAGGCAGTGAGAGATCGGTGTCAGCCCCGCGGCGTGCCCAAAACCCTTGTCCGCCTTCCTCCCGCCCAGCCAGGATTTCCAGTGGTACAGTATATGCGTGTTCAGTGCAAATGCAGACGATATAGTGTGGTGCTTCGAGTGGTGTAAGTGTAGTGTCTGTGGCTTTCGTGAACGTGTGTTAACTGGACTGTGTTCAGCACTGACGAGGCTTTGAGTCCGGCAACAGAGCGCGGAGCATAACAACCCCCGCCTCGTTCGAAGTCACGCAGACACTGTCGTCCACCTGTGGACGCTGTCTCTAGCCTAGCGGTCCCCAGCGGCACCCTACCACCAAAAACCTAACCACTACCACCTCAACGCATGCACGCACCCCGTTATATGCACGCACACTAATATACTGCACACACCTTGGCGAAGCAAACTCGCAAACCTTACTCCTTCTGGTTATGTCCGAGTTGTTTAAGGCCAGTTCAAACGTCAGTGAACTACAGCACGCCTAGACATGCCGAGAGGAAAAGAAGAAGGGTATTCAATCACGTTCCTTGCGAGAGGTATAAGAGGAAAATGGCAATGGGTGATTCGTCCGGGGGGCCTCTATCGGGAAAGTCAAACCGCAGATGGATCTGTGGCGCCCTTCTTACTTGGATGATGGAGAAAAAAAACGGAACCGAGACGATGCGCGCGCATCGAACAAGAGGAAAGGCGGCCCGCGTCTAGGGCGGAGGAAGCAGCTGGCTCGCGATGAAGTGAGGAACCAGAGCGTAGGAGGCTGCGCGGTTCGATGTGCCTTGCTGTATCGAGGCTTGCCAGTCCCGCGCCCTCTCTTCACCTTTCACCCCACGGGCACTGCTGGCTGGGGGCCGTGCCGGGTTCCAGTACACCGGGGGGTTGGTTCGTCAAACACCTTCAGCCGCCCCGTCGCCACCCAAAGACGCTGTTCACCCCCATCCCCCTCTCTCCCCTGAATGTCCACTTTCAGAATTTCAGAGAGTGGCGACGACGGTGGAAGGATTATGCGACAATGGTGGAATTAGCCAGCCTGCCGCCCCAAAGCAACTGATCCGCTTAGATGTGTTTTATCGCTGGAGACCAGAGAAGTGCTTGGAGCACACTCTGCAATGCCCCCCAGACCTCTACCTCTTCTGTCGACGCCGTGCTTGACATCCGCCAACAGCACATCAAGGATTCTAAGCAACGAGCCCTCCGACGGACGAACATTTACCGTTTGCAGCAGGCTGCTGACGAGTCCTTTGCACTTTTTTGTCATGTTGAAGGGCCTCTCAGAGGAAATCGAACGTCTGTAAAAGCCCCACGACGTCCGCCTGTGAGGCGCCTGGACCAAGCACGGCATTCCTCCACAGGCGTCTACGATGAAGATTTGGTGCAGAAACTCATCGCCCTGGTACCCTCCTGCACACTCGGAGCGTGGTTGACGTCGTGCGCCGTTCTCACGAGGCTAAGAGGTCAACCGGCTACTGCATTAACGGGCCCCTCCAGTTGAAAGAGCCTGTATCCCCAGTCAAGAAGGGAAGAAAGGCGGCCCAAACGAAGGCAGAGGCCGTCCGTTCGAGACCACGTCAATCCTCCCTTTATAAATGTGGGAAAAAGCAGCATGGCCCCAACGGTTGTTCTGCCACAGAAGCAACGTGCACCATTGTGGGTAAAGAACTGGCCATTGGTTCCCCACACGGAGGGTTGCCCAGCCCGGAATGTGTCCAGTGCAGTGCCTGCAAACCGGTACGGGCATTTTGAAAAGATGTGCAGATTCTTCGCAACCAGGGCATCAGCAAACCTTCGAAGCCTAGGAATCCAAAACGTGGAAAGACCCACGCTCTCACTTTCACGGTAGTGCGAGCCCAGTCCCCCTCGGAAACCCAAGGCCCTTCCGAAGCATGAAGCCAGCAGTGTAGGCAGTCAAGGTCGACAAGCACGTGAGAGACATACGCCCTCTCGCCACCATCAGTGTTGTCGTCAGGCACGCTGGAGTGTCGTGAACCCTCAAGGTGATACCTGACACCGGTTGCCGGATTCCACGGTGAAGGCCCACACACACCTAAGGAGCCTGTTGCCTCTCCAAGTCCGACCTCAACCGCCCCACATTTTCCTTACTACAATGCTGACGCTCTAAAATGCCGGCCGCCTTGGCTCCTTTCAGGCTAAGCTGTCCTACGGCGCTCTTTTTTTGCACTGTTGGATTGACGTGTCAAAGCTCTTGAGTACGCCCCTGTTGTCCTGGGAGCATTGGCCGAGACTTGGGTATAGTGCCTGATCTTTCCCGCAGCAAATAAGACTGACGGGAGGAAAGCGGCAACAGGGTAAGGAGGTCACGAGCGTCCAGACAGAGGGTGGCCCAAGAGCTGCGGACAGAACAAGTGCCGGAGCTTCCCCCACCCCAGGTCGCAGCGCCGCACTTCCACACCTTAGCACCGACGTCCCTGAACTGCCAAGACACACTGTCCTTCAGGAGTTCGCAGACGTGTTGGTTGACGAAAGGATGACCTACTTGATGCACCGCTGAAACCCATGTTAGGTCCGCTCATGCGAATCAACTTAAAGGAAGACGCACAGCCCTTTCGCCATATACACTCCACTCTGATTCCCCTAGCTTACAGGATCCGGGGAAAGCTCAGGCTGGACCTCTAATGGTTTTCTCAAGGCACGTCAATCGCACCTGCTGGCGACGACCCTCCCCCTTGGTGGGCCACCTCCATGGTCGTCGTGGCGAAGGCTAATGGCGGCGTACGGATCCACCACGGACCTGTCAAGAGGCTCAACGGCCAGAGTTCACTTCCCGCCCACCCTTCTTGTCCTACCCTTTCGCAGCCCACGTAGAGTCACCACAGGCCTAAGTACTTCACCACCATAGACGCCTTTGCAGGATACTGGCAGATTCCTTTTGGCCGAGAAGACCCAGCCTTTAACTACGTTCATCACTCCTATCGGCCCTTTCGGATACCTCCGAGGCCCGATGGGCTTCGCTGGCCACGGGAGACGCCTTTTCTCGACAAGGCGACATCGCAGCTTCAGTGAGTGCGGCAATGCGTCAGGTGGTAGAACGCCTCCTATTGTATAACGAGAATTACACGGCACACCTCCGTCGAGTCATGGATCCTCGCCTAGATGCAGGCACACGGGATCACCTTAAATGCCGAGAAGTTTTTGTTCTGGCCGCACCGAAGGTTCGCTTCTGTGGCTACCAGCTTTCCATGACGGCATCGCGGCAGATCCTGAAAGGTGCGGGGCTATCACGGACTTTGCCAAGCCAGGCCAACCTGACAGACTTGCGGTCATTCATGGGCCTGGCAAACCAGCTGGCGTAGATCTCACCCGAACATATTCTTGTGTCTGCTGCTCCTCTCCTCCCATTGATGAGGTCCGAAGAGATGTTCGTTTGACGGCCGACCACGACCAGGGCCTTCCGAAGGTCAAGGGGCCCTTATCCCAAGTCACCTGTACTCGCCTCTTCGATCCAGCCCTCCCGTCCGTCTGCAGACAGACGCCTCACGTCTATACGGTCTTGATTACGCTCTCCTACAGGATCAACGGCGGAGGACAGTTCAGACTTATCCAATGTGGCTCACGCTTCAGTAACGGATGCCGAGGACCCGTTACGCCACCATCGATTTTGGGTTACTGGAGAGTGGTGGGCGATGATGAGTGCAGGTTTTAACCTCGCGGGGCTCCAGCCACTTCAGCCGTCGTGAGCTGACCATCGCCCTTGGTCCCCTCCTCAACAGTTACTCCTTGAGCCGCCATCGACAAACCCTCGTCTTTCAGCGTCTGAAGGATAAATTTCATCGTGTTCTCTTCACCGCGACCTGGCGTCCGGGCAGGAGCTGTGCATCCCGGACGCCCTCTCTCGCTCTCCAGTGAACAGCCGACGGGCGAAGATAACGTCTTGGACGCTGAAACAGCTTCTCCGTCAGGAGGCAATCAAACCCTACGAGCAGTAGAGTCTCTGGCCACCGACGTCGACTAACGGTCCTTCCGGGCACTCCAGCGCGTACAATGGATGAATTTCGTCGCGCAGGCCCGCCGAGGACCCTGCCTACTCCGAGCTCCTCAGTGGTGTCAGGACAGGATTTCCAAGAGACCGCTTACATTTCTACCCAACGCGTTGCGTCCGTAATTGGAAACTACCGGGACAACCTTTACAGTGAAGACGGAACCTTGTCCTGTATGGCGCCCGTGTCGTAGTCCCAGCTGCCCTCCGCCGTCCTGTGTCCTTGACCCGTTGCACGATAGTCACCGCGGTGCAGAGGCTAACCAAGCGCCGGCACTACAAGTGTTGTACTGGCCTGGCATCAATTCGGACCTCGTGACGTCGTGTTCGCCTTGGCGGCCAATGCCAGGTACTGCAACCCAATCAGCAGCAAGAGCCCCTACGCTGTGATGACAACCCCACCAGGCCGCTTTGAGTCAGTGTCGGCGGACCTTTCAACGTAGCCGGGAAAATCGTTCTTAGTGGTCTTCACCGTCTCTCTGGATGGCCTGTATGTGTCCATGTGCTGGAACAACCACCTCTTTCTGCAATCATCGTCACTTCCGGCATCTCTTCCGCGACTTAGGCTTTCCAGTTCGCCTACGCACAGATTGCGGGCCGAGTTCGCCAGCCGGAGTTCGCGCTGACGTTCTGGAGCGTTTGGGAGTTCCCTCCACAACACGTCGTCGCCCTTACTCACAGTCGAATGGCTACGCACCGAGTCCGCGGTGGAAATCGGTCAAGCAATCCATCCAGAAGGTGGCCCCCTCAGGAAATCTCGACTGTGAGGCGTGTCGACAGGGGTCTCCTCGAGGCTCCGGAACCACCCCAAACCACACTGGTCGCTCCCGGCTCAGGTTTTCTACGGCACCTTCTTCGTTTTCCTTCGTTCCTGCTCACTGCCAGGGCCTTCCAGGAGCAGTGGACAAGTCAGGGCCGGAGCTGTGACCGTCGAGCACACCACTCGTCTCCGCGACGCCACAGGCACGATACGACGTCCATGCCAAACCTCTCGCACGCTAACCGCTGGGTTATGTAGTCCATATCCAGGACCCGATACAAAGCGGTGGGAACAGGGTTGGCACAGTTTGATGGGCATAGGTAACTCCGCATATTAACCTCATCCGGATGCCCCGTGGCCGTTTGGTGGAGAAACCGCCGTTTCCTTTCGCCCCGACTTCGGCCCCAACCCGACAGCCCTCATCCGGCCCACGACGGTACTATCTCGGAACAAGAGCCGTCCCAGCCTTTTTCAGCTCGCCGTTCGCCCCGTATCAAGGCCAAAACGGACGCTCAAGGAACCTGTGGTCTATGAGCGTGGATGGGGAGGGAATGTAGGTTACTATTCTATGTGCTGCATTCCATGTATTCCCTATGCATGTATAATTGCCTAACAGCAACTTAAGCTTCACGGACTCCTTGGGCCAGCAGGCCGCGAGTAATAGTCAGTTTCGCCTCGGCCATAAGCTTGTAAACATACTCTCTCACGTAACCTTTGAACTCCCTTAGTGCACTGTATTAAAGGAACTACATTTACATTCGTGTATCCCGGGCCCCAGCCTACGAATAAGGACGTCAGGATCCCTCACATAGGGGAGATGTAATTTGGCGAAAATCTTTGATAAAGGGGCGGGTAAAAGCCCGCTAATAATCCAAAAAAGGATCTAACATTTTCACACTCTTGGAGTTGTGGAAGGGTTGACGGCATACTTATCGTCCATGGTTGTGGAGTCCCTACCAGTCGACACTATGCCCCAGAAGCTAATCTTAGTTTTCAAAAATTCACATTGGTGAGCTTGGCTTTGGAGACGAGCTGACAAAAGTCGCTGCAAACAGACTCTTAAGTTTTTAAGTGAGACTCATGTTCTTGTGGCTAGCAATTATAATGTCATCCAGGTACGCAGCCACGGAGTTACCTATTCATACCGGCAAAATTGCATTTATCATTCTCTGGAAAAGAAGTGCTGCGGATTTCAAGCCTAATGGGCATCCGAAGCCATTCGGTGTACCTCCCAGCTACTGAACGCTGTAACCCTCAGGAGGATTCTGCCTGGGTACCTTGGCCAGTATCCCGAAAAAAGGTCCAAGCTACTGAAATAGTATTACCCTGACCTATCGACATAGCATATCTGTTATAACTAGTAACTGGATACATGTCATACATTCTGAGACCCTATTCACGTCGATAAAAGTCTATAACTAGGCGAAAAGTTCCGTCCTTTTTTGGTATGAAAAAGGGGAAAAAACAATGATGTTCATGGTGATCATGAGTGTAAAATAGCTCCCTGCTCTAGCATTTCCTCTACATGTGGATCTACCACAGCCTGTTGCTGATGAGGTAGCCTGTAAGCAGATGTAGAAACAGGTTGGGTCCACTGGACTGAGTTTTTATGTGCATGCTCCCCTGTATGGTAGCACCAGAGCTTCCACCGGGGAGTGCTATGACATATCAGGTACTGACCCAAGAGTTCCAAGAGCGGAGGCCTTACTCCGGTAGTCACGGACGTTGACAAGCGACTTGTTTGGTACCAGACCCTGCTCGTGTCAACGGCGGACTTCTGCACTGTAGCGACATATGCAGTAGGCAACTCAATGGTTCAGTACCACCCTTTTCGGTCATACATAAACCCTTCCCCAAGGAAACCTCATGTTTACCTCGCGCTGGTCCACGTATGTTTACAACCAGTGCTGATGTGACATTCCTGCGCTGACAAGGCTAGGTGTCACTCTACGGCCAATCGTTTTGGCTTTACTGTTGGCCATCGGACATATTCACTGTCTATAGGTGCATTAGGAACCGCCAACTTGAACACGCATCGCCATCGATGGGGAAATTTCATGACTTTTTTTTTTTTTTTTTTTTTTTTTTTTTACATCATAGCCTATAGCGCCTATAGGCAGTGACCTCCAGGGTGGGATGGTAGGCCCTAGGGCCTAGAGACTCACTGAGGGCTTTGATGGTTGGCCCTCGCCCGTGGTGGCGCAGCAGGATTTATATAGTGACGCCTGTGATTAAAGGTTCATGCCGCCCCCCTGTGTCCCTCCGATGCACTCGCAATCGAAGGTAGAAGTTAATGACAGGCATGTGGGTGTTCTGCACCGTTCACTCGACGGTGAAGAAATATTTTAAGTGGATTTATGGGTCTCACTCGGGATCGAACTCGGGTCTTCAAGAACGCCACCCGATGACGCTAACCACTGTGCTACCGCCTCCCCAACAAGATTGATCACAGACAATCGTGGCTTTCACGAGTTTCCAACCCGTAGTGGGATTCACGCGAGCGTTAAGACATGAATTGATTTCCTCGCTTATCGCCTCTTTTTCCCTCTGAGTTGATTTGACATATAGGGGAGTCAGAGATATAAGATAATCCATCGCATTCAACTGCTTCCTTTTATATATTAGTATGTTTTTGTCAGGATCTATTCCAATTCTATAGACTAGCGTAGCTAGCCCTAACAGCCCGTCTACAGGTAGCTGAAAGTTGGATGCTACATATAACTCCATATGAACCGGAAGAACCTTTGTTCAGGTTAAAAAGTAGATAACTGTTCCCTAAATTTCAAAGATGAACCTGTGACCCCCTTCACATTCAAATAACTCTAGTGCAATGGCCACCGGCCACCACGTGCACTCCTCTTGAGAGCCTGAATACGACTCTTCAGAGATAACATTTACAGTAGCTCCAGTGTCCACAGTCAGGGAAAGATTTTGATGGCTTACCTTCGTGGGTATTGCCATTATGTTTGTTTGTTGGCAGGCAGCCACATATTGTGGTAAATCGACAACTCTGCGTGCCTGCACGAGGAAATTTTATCTCGTTGTTGTGTTGAGTTAAAATGGATGGTGCGTCGAGGCTCGTATGTCTTCTCCCAACGACTTACCACTCCCAGCACCCCCCCTTCGCTCATTTTCTACGCGAAGCCCTTATTACTGGAAACATCGGTCTGTACTGTGATTACACGTAGTGTAATCGAGCAGTATAGGAAACCCTATTTATCCTGTGCTTTTTCTGCTGGCCTCTCCCCCGGAAGGAAAGGTAGGTTTACCCCTAGTAGAGGGACTCCCCTCGAGCCGTGGTGGTGTTTGTGGTTTGTCACCCACTGGAGATGCCTTCCGTAAATATGTGCGCCTGCGAGTCATTTCTTTTCAGTATGTCCTACCTTGTTGCAGTAGGAACAAATGATTGCCCTTTCGCAGCTGCCACTGTATAAGAAGACTGCATGGGAGGTATTATTTTCCGGTGTCGGATTATAAATATTTACTCTAGCTACTGCGGCTAATGAAAGCCGTAGAGTGTTCCGTCTCCATAAGCTTGCCGTCTAAGGCTGTTATGAATCCACTAACTCGTCCATAGGATTGAAAGGCAAAGAAAGCGCTACAAGCCGCACCTTCTCCTGGGCATGTAGCATATAGAACAACATTTCAAGAAATTTGGACATATTATCCATACTAAATTCTTGTCCATTACACCAATTTGCCTCCGTTAATATATTAATACATCCCTCGGTTAACGTATTGGGCGCAATAGACCCATCCCATACAGTTTGCGACGACAAATGTGTTATTATAGTCAGTCACATGACCTACCTGTTTCACTACGGTGGTTGCAGCCCCACCACTGAAAACTCTCAGAAAAGTTTCCCTGAATTTGTCATAATCTTGCCAATTTTCCGGGCAGAAAGTGAGTACTCTGCATTAATTGTTGACTCTCGATCCAGGTTGATGTGTTGCTATCGTCGCAGGTATAGTTATTCTCATTAAACACCTCATTAACGTCCATTCACTGCACCATCGCTTCTCTTGACGGAAACATGTGTGAATACGGAGATTAATTGCAGTTGTTGAGATGCCTCACGGTGAGTAAAGATGAGTGAGTGTGGTAGTGAAGGCTCTAGACCCTGCATCAGCTGTGGTGTCAGCACAGCACGCCAGCAGTATCGTATCCTTGAACCTCACATCACTTTCCCCCTCCCAGAATGGATCGTCCACTCGCCAAGCTACTTGCTTGTTTTAAAAAGTTTCGTTCTCTCACAACCACTCCAGCACACAGTGATAGTTTTAACAGTAAGTGTTACAGCACTGATAAAAGTATGCGTGCTACCACCGCCACCAAAATGTTCTGGTTATTCATTTTCGCGAATAAATCTACTCACATACTCACCCTTGAGTTGCTGGAGGATGAGAGGATGAGAAAGGACCTTGAACCACGTTTAAATTACTGTCTACGCTGGAAAGTTGATGTGTGGTTTCGTTAGGTGTAGAGAGATAAGATAAGATACTTTGATCCTATCTAGACACTTTGCAAGTACCAACTACAAGGTTATTGACTATACAAAGTGGTGCTCGTGGTTTTGCAGTGATGAACCGGAGTGGTCGAGGGGAGGTTATCCAAATGAGAAGCGAGCAATCTTCCGTAAGTGTAGTTTATTCCTAGAACAGGGATCACACCAGCGTGAGGGGCTGGTGTTAGCGACCGGGCCACAGGGCACCGACGGGACAAGCGGCGACACCGCGCGCGCTGATGTCATGTCTCAAATACAGGTTTCAACAGCATGTAGTGTAGGAATTATTAAGGCATGAATATCGCATATCATATATCAACACCTCCCTCCCCCTTCACGCTCGTAGCGTTAGTCTCGGGCGGACTCCTTTTCTTTGAGCCTCTGCGAACGGCGCGGGGTCACAGGGGGGTGAATTAAAGGGGACTTGATTTTCTCGTCCGAGCAAGGGGAAACAGGGATGTGGGGGAGGGTGTCGTCACTAGGAGTTGGAACAGGTCGGAGGAAACGGCGGTTTCGCCACCAGACGCGCCCACTAGGGAGACACACCTCGAAGTCCCTGGTCGTGCCGCAGCCCAAAAACAACCCCGACCTTGTCCCAGCGGTGTGATGTCGGATACTGGACAACGGACGGTCTGGCCGACACACAGCCTGGGTAGGGGGCGGGCATGCTGGTCGTAACTGAGCTTTGACCTGCTCAGCACGGGCGACAGCTCAGCGATCACAGTCCTCTGTGCGGGCCTGCCATTTCCTCTGAAAAGGACTCAGGATGGGCCAGGGACACAGGAGCGGAGGGGGTGCCATAAAGTGTCATCGCAGGGGATCGTCCCGTGGAGTTAGGGGTGTTGCGAAGCTCCAGGAGACCCCTGTCGAAGTCTTCACTGTCGATGTTGCCGTTGGCGCCGTCTTGAGGATGAGGTGTTTCACCGTCTTGACGGCCGCCTCGGCGTGGCCATTAACTGGGGGAAATGCGGCAAAGAAACTGCGTGGTAGAACACCCCAGCGCCCCGTGAAGTTCCGGAAGGCAGTGCTGATGAATTGGGGCCCGCCGCCCAGTCCTGAGGCGGAGCAGGACACCAACACCCCGGGAAAGTACCGGCAGAAGAGCCGTATGTTGTGCGTGGCGGTAGTATCGGCCCCGCAAGGACGACCACGGCCACCCGGAGAGTCTGTCCGCGATGACCAGGAACGACTTCCCGGCGACGGAGAAAAAGTCTGCGGAGATGGACTCAAAAGGCCTGCAGGGGTGGTCGTCGCACAGTAGTGGTTCCTGTTGCTAACGGGCTGTAGGATCTGGCATGGCTCGCAGGCTTGGACGGTGTGGTAATGTCGGCATCGATACTGGCCAGAAGACAGTCTGCTGTGCCCGGCGTTCGTGGCTGCGACACCTCGGTGACTGTCGTGCAGCCGAGCGAGAGTGCGGCGGCGGTGGACTGCAGAACCACAATTCTCTGGCCATACAGGACCAGCCCCCCGTCTGCGTACAGGCAGTCACGGTGCAGGGTGCAGGCTGCACGTACTGTGGCAGGGTGTACCGATTAGGAGGGAATCCTGACGTCACGCAGTCCCGTAGGCGGGTGTACGACGGGTCTGTTCGCTGCTGCGGCTCGGAGTTCCTGGATCGTCCTACCCGGCGTCTTGGTGTGGCGGATCGAGGTGTGAAGGGTCCTGATCCTGGTTGATGGCGTTGAGGACACGACGCTCCTGAGGTGTGCTGCGGCTTCGGCGCACACCATCTCGTCTTCTGGCGTGGGGCGGCTAACTGGGGCTCGTGACAGGCATCGGGGAGGGCAGAGCTGCTTTCCAGCACGCCACACGGCCGTAAATAGTAGGGCGAAACCTTCTCCTTGAGGCTTTTGGAGGCGAGGGTTCTCAACCGCGTCCAAGGGTGTAGTGGTTGAGAATCGGGATCAGGGGTCGGTGGTCCGTCATAAAACGTGAACCTCTGTAGGCCTATCAAGTAAGGCCTGCACTTCGACATGGCCCAGGCGGGGCGAGCAGCTCGAGTTCAATGGGGGCCCGTCCCGGGGTCTCGGCGTCAGCGAGGAATCTTGACCCACACTGAACGAGGTATGTGCTTCCCGGGCCATGGTTCAGGAGGGCTTAACCAAGCCCGTAGAAGCGAGAGGCGTCACTTTAAAGAATAACTGGAAATGCTGGGTCAAAGTGAGCGAGAATGGGCGGTCGAAGCAGCGCCGTCTTGACACGACTGAAGGCCTCGTCGTGATCAGGTTTTCCCAAGTAAATGTTCTTTTCGGGCTCATCAGGGGGGCGGAGTGGCGGGGCGGCAGCGGCGATGGCGGGGGTGAACTCTGACAGCTGGTTCACTAGGCCCATGAATGAGCGGAGGTCAGTCAAGTTAGCGGGAGTCGCGAAGTCCCGGATGGCACTGACTCTGTCCTCATCCGCGCCACGCCCTCACTGAGAGGTTATACCCGCAGAAGCTCACACTAGGCGCGGCGACCACAAACTTGTCCTTGTTAAGTGTGATCCGTACTTGCGACATCTAGTGAGCATCTGGTGAATACGTTGGAGGTGTGGGGGGAAGTCGTCGTCGAAGAGGAGAATGTCGTCAACCACCTTAACGCAGTTATCTACACCCTGCGGGGCCAGGTCGCCGAGGAGACAGTAAGCGTCGCCGGTAGCCGAGAAACCCATGGGACCTCTGCAGTGTGAAAGCGGCCGTATGGTGTGATAAGGTCGTCAGGTGTTGGTCGTCCTCGTGTAATTCCAACTGCCAATACCCGCACAAGGCGTCCGCTGTGGTGAAAAATCGCGCTGAGGGGTTGACACTGCGGACAGCGGTGAATGGAGTTGGGGCAGGATGTGTTTTGGGGGGGGCCACTTGAGAGTTGAGTTTCGTCAAGTCAACCGTGATTCTCAAGCCTTTATCCTTAGCCACGACGACTAGCGGTGACACCTCTCTGAAGGGTCGTCACCGGCAGGCTTGATTTATTCCCTGACGTGTCATCGACTCAAGTTCCTCCTGAACTTGACGCTGGAAAGCGAAGGGAACCTGCCTCGGTGTTTGTGAATGGCGTATGGTACGGCTCCTCCTTCACGTGAATCCTCATGGGTTTGCCCACCATGGGTTTTAGAGGAGACTGTTTTTAGATCCGTTTTGGAGAGTAAAACTCCGAGAACTCGCGCAGAAAGTGCGCCCGTGCACCTGACGGGGACGTGGTAGGAGGGAGAGTCATCTCAGCGCATCTGTTGACGTGCTTGACCTCCATAGTGGCTTCGGGAAGGCAGTTGAAATGGATAGCCAGCTCCATGCAGTGGCCAAGGACAGGAGGGGCGTTTGAATACCCGCGTGCACCTGTATCTTGGCGGTACAAGATTTTCCCGTGGAGCCGTAAAGTAGCGTAAAAACATCCCAAAGCAGGTGTCACTACTGCCCATCCGCTGTCAGGTAGTAGTGGACGGTAGAGGCTGTAGGGGTGCTGAGGGGGATGTGAAGCATTTTTCAGGTGTCTCGTGCCGATGACGTGACGTCGCACCTGTGTCCCGGGAACATCTGGAGCCTTGAAGTGGACTCGCCGTGCCCAGGTGGCGCAGACCGGGGTGGGAGTCATGGCGCTGGAAGGTGAGACATCTGTTAGACTACGACAGTTGCTGTATTTACGCCTTGGGGGGGGGGGGGGATGCGCGACCAGCGTTTAAAAGCGCCACCCTGGCCATCGTGGCTAGGCGGTTGCGGCAGAACCTGTCGTAGTGGCCAGTCCTTGGTGCAGAGGCGGCATTGGGCTGTCTTGGCGGGACATTTGTCAGTCCCCGCCCAATGACCTTGACGGCCGCAAATTATAGCAAAGACGCATTCCTGGGCCCGGGCACTTAGGGCCATGACGCCGCGCACAGGACTGGCAGGGTGAACAGGGCTGGGAAACCCCTGTTCTATGTTGAGTCTTCACGCGCTGGCCTGAAGGTGGCAGTTGAGGTGAATGAGGCGTCTTGTCGTGGGGCCTGCCTTTCCTGTAAGTTGGACATGGCGCGAAGCTGGCTTGGAGACGAGTAAATAACGGAGGGTGTATGGCGGGGGACTTCGAAGGAACGGCAACAGGTGACCCCGTCTTGAAGAGAAGCGCCTGTGTCGAGGGAGATAAGGCGTTGATCAGCTCTTCATCTCGCACACCCATAAGCAAACCATTTTTTAATTGGATCTCCGCGCACGTCATAGCGTTACCAGTTTCACAAGTCGACCTCCTCTGCCAGGTTCTTTAGGCGTACGAAGAAATCGGAGAATGACTCGCCGTTGTCTGCTTACAACACAGTAATTCTCGGGCGGCGTAGGCCTCATTTCGTTGACTCTTGAAGTGGGACTGTAGGGTGTCTAAGACCTCTGTCACAGTCAAGGAAGTGTCAGGTGCGATCCCTAGGGTGTGTTCTAGGATCCTTTGTACGTCCAGTGACACAGCCATCCGCAGCTGGATGAGTTGCTTGTGTCGTGGCAGCCTCTGTGAATCCAGCATGGTAGAGTAATCTTCCCACAGACGACGCCACTGCCGGAAAACTTGGAAGGAAGAATCTGCCAGCAACGTCGGTGGACTGTGGGCCACATGCTTGCCAGCGGAAGTCGCGACGGTGGTGTGGCAGCCACAAAGGGAGGCGGTGAGGGGGGGGCCTCGGTGGTCGTGACAGGGGGGGGAGGGGGGGCAGGCCGCGCGCTGGCCGAAGCCTGTGGAGGAGACAGGAGTGTGACAAGGACTTGGAACCGTGAATCCTCCTCCTTTCTCCTGGCCTCGTTGTCACGTAATCGTCTCTCCTCATCACGCTGGCCCCTCTCCTCTTCATCCTGGATGCGTCGGTTATCAGCTGATAACCGGGACTCCTCCAAATAGCGAATCAAACTTGATATCGCGTCCCCCGGTAGCGGGGATGAATGTGTTGTGTTTAGTGGTTCAAAGGGTGGGGAAGCTATTTCCTCTCCGTCATTCTCTGAGCCGCTTGCCGCGGGTGACAAAACGGGGAATGACATCTTGAAGGGAGACGCTTGAGCTGACAGATAACCACCGTTCGTGGAATATAAAAAAACACAGGGAAGTGTGGGTTGTGTGTGTATGGTGCGTGTGTGTGTGTGTGTGGCGTTGGAGCGGGGTGGGTCTCTGGCCGCCCCGCACCTGGTTTCAAGGTCAGCCGTACCAAGCGGCGAACCGATGAACAATCAACGGAGCCCCAGTACAGCAACGCACACTAACGGAAAAACACACACAACACTTATAGGACACTGGTTACCCCCTACCGTCAAACGCAGTCCACACGCCTTACGTCTGTCCACGGGCATACGAACACACGATGCTGGAGATGAAGTAAATCCAGGGAAGAAGCGTGGGTCGGTGAAGAGAATGCCTCGTGACGTCCAGGCGGGAGTCGTTGGAATGGCGGGAGTCGATCACCGTCTCTAAGTTCTTGTAACTCTGTGCGCCATGGTTCTCGTGGTTTTGCAGTGATGAACCGGAGTGGTCGAGGGGAGGTTATCCAAATGAGAAGCGAGCAATCTTCCGTAGGTGTAGTTTATTCTTAGAACAGGGATAGGGCAGATCACACCAGCGTGAGGGGCTGGTGTTAGCGACCGGGTCACAGGGCACCGACTGACCAGCGGCGACACAGCGCGCGCTGATGTCATGTCTCAAGTACAGTGTTGCAACAGCATGTATGTGTAGGAATTATTAAGGCATGAATATCGCATATCACATATCCACACAAAGCGCCACCCGCCAGACGAGCTTTGGTGGACTCAAACCGTGACCGAATGCAGGGACTCTACACGCAAGCTCACGACTCTACCAACCGAGCCACCCTGACGGGTAGGATGTAAAGAACGCCAGGTAGTTGAAGTAGTATACTGTAAATCAACACATATATTATTACAAATACGAAATGCGGGGATCCCTGACCAAATCCCGTCCTACCCTGACAAGTTATCACCATCTGCCGTGTCAGGCGGGAACCCAGCAAAAAAGGGTAGTTGGGGCCAGCAACGACGATCTCTCCGAACTTCTTTTCCAACGCGAAAGCTAAAAAGCCCCCCTTTTTCCCGGGGTTTTAACGTGTCTAAAGGCGCTGACGGGCTAAGGCGAGTAATGACGTCATCACGCGCGTAAATCAGTCACCACCCAATGACAAGATTCTTTTAAAATTTTCGCCAATCACAAGCTAGCAACCTCATGAAATTTTTTAAAAACCACAGCTTTCACAGCGAGTTCCCCGCCCGGCCACTTGCAGCAGCATCGCCCCCCGTGGGGCCTCTTCTCTGTCTCTATCTACTATCTATCTCTCCCCTCTTTTCTATCTTTCTCTATCTATCTATCTATCTCTGCTCTATCTATCTTCATCTCTACTCATATATCTACTCTATCTCTGTAAACATGGCCCACCTCCCAAAAACCAAGGGCCCAAAAAATTCAATGATAATGAGTTTTGGTGCTGTGGGGGAAGGGGAAGGGGGGAGGGGGTGTAAAGGGAAGACTGGCAACTCCATTAGTGCCAAGACAAATGCTAGCGGGGGAGGAGGTGACGGGCTGTGTAACAGCGTCATCATGTTCGCCCCCTCTCCCTGGGTCCGAAAAATTTTTAAGGACCTAAAGTCGGGGGGTAAAGAAAAGGCGGGCATGACGCTGCACATAGCGGGCGGGGGGGGGGGAAAAATTGCAATGATCCCTTTATGGGGAAAAACTGACACCGCTGGGGAAAAAACCATATTTATTCCCCTTTTTTTTGTTGGGGAAATTCAGGCCCTGCTGGTGAGGCCGAAAGGCTCATGTAGAGGGGATTTATGTAAGTAACTTTTTTCAAGTTACTTTGATACCCAGAAAATAAGGGAATATTAATCATTGCGGGGCCCAGAAAAGGGTTTTAATTATTTCTAACATAAGGGTTTCCCTGCGTTTAAAAGCATTAAAAGGGCCGTAGTAAAAACCATCATCTCTTGTAGAGCCCCCCTTAGCCATTGTAGCCCTAAAAATCTGTCGGAAAAAAAAAATAAATAAAAGGGGGGTTGCGGGGGCGATCCCCCCAGGGGGGTTAGGTTACGTTTAAAATGCCCAGAGGCTGGGTTAGGTAACTAGCAGGGGGTCTGGGTGGGGGTTTATTCAAGGAGATTGGTCGATAGAGAGTATTGTACAAAACGCTTTTTTTACCAACATAATATCTTTTTTTGGCTTACATAGGCCCCACTGTAGTGTCCACATAAAAATACACACGAAGTGTCAAAAAAAATCCCCAAAACCATTAAGGGGGAAGGTTCACACTTTGCCTATCCCGAACCCAAAAACCCAGTACTGCCCTTCACGAAAAATTGCCCAGTACATGACCTTTTGGGCATGCAAAATTGAAACTTTTAAACTCTCATTTATTCCTCTCCTTAGGTACATGATTCACCATATAAGATAGGTTTTTGATTGAATTACCTTAATTTTAAACCTTAATATTAAGAAGTGTAATGAATTAATGTTCACTGTAGTAAAATGGTGTATATGACAAAATAACCACAAAGATTTTCCCCAATAGTGGGTGGCCCAGAAAACGCATCCACCTACATAGGTGGGGAGGCAATGCTGTTCTTCCTCTCTCCAAGGGGTTTTGCGGGCTTCCCGTTTCTGCAGTGAGGATAGTGAGATCTAGTCATAGTAAATTTTTAAATTTCACTTGCTTCTCGCCCTATTTGCATATTAAATTATTTAAAATTTGGCCTTGTCAGTACACCTACAAAAGGGGTTTGGAAATATTGCTGCATTCATACTCCTCAAAATCACATAAAAACACTTAGATAAAAAAAATTTCTTATGTATGTGACATTTTTCTTTTATGCTTACAACAACGTTGATTTTTTTTATTTTTTAAACACCCATGCACCGGTTTCCTCACGGGAAAACTCTATATTTTAGTACTTGATGACGCAGAACACGCATCCAGTGACTGGGTATTATTGAGAGAAAAAAGTTACTTGTATCTTTTTCCTAATCAGTTTTTTCACTGTGTTATTTTAATATATATATATTTATATTATATATAATATATATATATTATATATATATATATATTTTTTAAAAAAATTTAAAATTAAATATAATATTTAATCCTTGGGCTGGCTATTTTCAACCTAAGTTTATTTTAAGTTCACCGCTGATAAGTCTCTTAAAAGAATTAGGTACATAAATTAAATCAAAATCTTTTTCGTATGTCTCGGTGCCGGGGCCAGAGATGCCCATAGGTATCCATTATCCTCACCACCAGCCCCAACAGGGCCTCCCAGTGCTGCAGTAGGCTTTCCCTCCCCACCGACAGCACCCCCAAGGGCCCCTCCGCCCCCCCACCCGCCCATTAGCATCTGGAACCCCTCCAGGAACTTTTAACTACTTATTGCTATAAGAGTGGGATTATATTTGAAAAGGCAAAACGCTATGTACTCTCTACATACATGAGTGTTGGTTTGGGGCATTGTAGGGTGGTCATATTAACCCCATAACACCTTTTAGATTAAATTTTCATTCTCTTTATTCATACTTTACTTATTTCCTTTTTCTTTCATGTTTTTTTACATAATTATTATTTCTTTTACTATTTAGGGTTAAATTTTTTTGGGGTTTTTAGGGGATTAAACTCGTACCGAGTTCACACCTCCAGGAGGAGACCAGGGCTGCTGGGGGAGCCCCGGGCCCGGCAGAGGGAGTGGCTGCCCCCCAAAGGGAGCAACTGCGGTGAAGGGAGGAGGTTGGGTAAAAGAAGGAGGAAAAAACTTAAACACGGTTTTTAAAAACTTGCGGGGGGGTGTCGAGGCAATGAGCGAGCTGCTGCCGGGTCTATGCCTTCAAGACCATGATCCTCACCTCACCCTCCCCCACCCTTCCATCACTCCACTCTCTCTCTCCCCGCCAGAGACTGCGGGACCGTGCACCTCAGGTCCCTCACCTTTAGACTGCATAATTATTATTGTTTTTTTAAGTCCTCCCGTTTTAGTATTTAGTTGGTTGGGTTTATCTTTTTAGTAAGAAAGGGCCCTTTAAACTTAGGATTAATAATTTGGATGAGTAGTTTTTGGGATTGGGTTTAGCTATTTATAGGCCTTACTTGGGTTTAGTAATTTAGGATTGAGGACTTTTTTGGAATAAATTTTAGGATGGGGTTTTTATTTTTTGAGGATTATTATTGAGGATTGATGTATTTGTATTCTATTGCTATGACAATGTAGGGATATATTTTACAACTAAAGGGAATGAGTGTGTCGTTTTTCAACACCCAAAGTTTAGATGCAATGAAATGTCTGGCGGGGGCGTTCTCGGTCCGAGTTTGATCTTGGGGTCCAAAAAAACTTGTGCTTTCTTCGAGCGACCAAAGTTGGGTTAAGTTAAGTATTTTTCCCAAAACGGGTGCAAAATTTATTATCAATAATTGGGATATGCTGAATGCTGTGTTTATCATTGTCTTTCCTACGATCACATATAGTGTGTTTACCTCAGTGTAGGATATTTGTATTCTATTAGCTATGACAATGAGGGATATATTTTACAATTTGAAGAATGATTGTGTCGTACCTTAAACAATCCAAATTTAGATGCAATGAAATGTCTGGCGGGGGTGTTCCCGGTCCCATTTTGTTTTTTCGCTGCCAAAAAAATTTGTGCATTCTTCGAGAGACCAAGTTTAAAGGTTAAAGTTAAGTTCTTTCACAGGGGTGCATAATTATTAAAAAATGTGATATACTAAATGCTGTGATTATCATTGTCTTTCACTAGAGCTCACTATAGTGGGGGTGTTACCTGGGTTTTGGATTTTTGTATTTATTACTATGAAAATGTAGGGATATATTTTACAACTTGAAGGAATGATGTGTGTCTATTTCAAAATCCAAAGTTTAGATGAAATAAATGTCTGGCGGTGGTGTTCCCGACCCCCGATTTTGTTTTCCTGGCCAAAAAAGTTTGTGCTTTTTCAGTCCAAAATTTAAAAGGTTAAGTAATATCTTTCACCGGTGCATAATTTTTATCAATAATGTGATATGCTGAATGCTGTGATTATCATTGTCTTTCCTACGACTCACAGTATAGTGTGTGGGTACCTCGGTGTAGGGATATTTGTATTCTTTTTAGCTAGACAATGTAGGGATTATTTACAACTTAAAGGGAATGATTTTTCCCCGTACCTTCAAACCCAAAAGTTTAGATGCAATAAAATGTTGGGGGTGGTTTTCCCCCGAGCCCCGATTTTGATTTTCGCTGGCCAAAAAATTTTGTGCTTCTTCGAGAGCCCAAGTTTAAAGGTTAATTTAATTTTCTTTCACCGGGTGCATTTTTATTATCAAAAATGTGTTTTGCTAAATGCTGGATTATCATTGTCTTTCACTACGACTCCAGTATATTTTTGGTGTCCTCGGTGTAGGGATTTTTGTATTCTATTACTATGACAATGTAAGGGATATATTTTAAAACTTGAAGGGAATGATGTGTGTCGTCCCTTCAACAACCCAAAAGTTTAGATGCAATGAAATTCGCGGTGGCTTCTCGACCCCCAAATTTTGATTTTCGCGGGCCCAAAAAAACTTTGTCTTCTTCGGAGCCAAAGATTGGTTAATATCTCACACGGTGCTATATTAATGGTTTTTTTTAGGTTACTCTGCCATATTAAATCATGTTAATAACAATGCTTAGCACTTTTATTTAATGCATTACATGCTATACTAGTCTGATATATTCGCAAGTTGAAATGCTATCAAAAAATATATTAATATAAGGATATATTTCTCTATTGTGCAGGATTTTTTTTCCCACTTCATTCCGCAATTTGATTTTATGCAAAAAATTGTAAAGGGGTAATGAAACTAGCCCCTTTCCACGGTGCATATTATAATAAGGTGTTATGGGGTTGCTGTTTATAATTTTTTTTTCACTACAGTTTAAAAGTGTGTGTCCTGTAGGGTTTTGCTTATTTTGATTGCAGTCACTCAGATTTGGGCATTTTGGATCTCAATAGGCAGTAAGTTTTATACTTTTTTTACACTGAGTTGACTGATTTCCCTACGGGGGATGCTTGCAGCCCGTATCCCCCCAATGATTGATTGTATTTTTTTCCTTAATTTTTCATTTCCTGACCGACACGGGAAAAAAAGGCTATATGGTGATATTAACAGTTTTTTTGTAAAAAATATTGACTATCTAGTTGTCTAAAGGGCCCACAAAGGATGCGAAAGGAATCCTGGGAGCTGCATATACAGGGTAATGGATATTCCAAAAATTTTTTTGCGATCTTTTTCCCGCCTGGAGCGCTAAAAGCATCACTCGGCCCAAATTTTTTTCTACGGCAAAAGCTGAGGAAAATGGCGAACACGAACAAAGCTATTATATTAAGTCTAACGCCGGGCGTAGACTATGAATCTTGTACATCCCTGGCAAAACCCACGGCTGTTGTAAAATCCCCCCCCAGAGGACCTACAACATTCTTGCATTATATGGCCATCGTTTTTACAGCGATGAAAAGGAGGAGTTCAGAATTTATAGATTGGAAACAAACATGGGAAAAAGAGTCTGAAAGGGGAATTTTCAAGACAAGATATGGGAACAGCAAGAAAAAAGGAGCAAATAAAATACAATGGAATGTTTCCCCCTGGAGATGCGGGAGTGAAAAGGGGTAAACTCAATTCGTTTGCAAAGGAAAAGTGACGATTGGGGCCATAAAAAATGTTCGGGAAATAGGAAAACCGTGCTGAATAGGGTGTAATTTCTGCTGTCCATGTAAAAAGAAGAATCAACCCGAGGGGGGCCCCCCAGAAAGGAAGAGGTTGAAATTTAAGAATAAATTACACGTAAATAGAGCAATTGAGTCGTGTTTAATTTGTAGAAAAAGGGGAAAGTGAAAAATGAATAGAAAATTTTTGTTGATTTACTGCCTAAAAAGGTGAATGTGCAAGACAAAAGAGGTCATTAAAGGGCCCATGGCAAACATAAAAAGGGGAGGGGTTAAAGAATAATAGTGAAAAGATAAGGAAAGGGGAAAAACGGGTGTTACAGCAGGTGGTTAGATCGGATGTGGGTTGGGGTTTGTTGAGGAAAGGGGGTTAAAAAAGAAGCTTTAGAAAAGTTGTAGATGAGTCTCTTGCACTCTCCCCTCTTTCTGGGAGGTGGGACACCGCCCCTCCCGCACGTCCTGCAGTCCCTTCCTCCTCTTCCTCTTTCACCCTAAATGGGTATCAAAACAAAAGTTAAGCTAATAAATACTAGGGGAGATAACGTACGATTGGGAAATGCACATTACTCGGAAAGCCTGTAAACTAAAAAAGGAAAAAAAAATTCTTGCCTGGAAAACAAAACTGTGGATAACAGAACTTGCATGGACAGTCATACGAAGAAAGTCTGACTCTCTCAAATTTTTTGCTCTATACTGTTGTGCAGATACGCACTGAAGACATGAAAAGTATCTATACTAATTCCATTATTTTTATTCCACCTCCCAAATTTTGTAACTAAAAATAACATAAGTTCTCACAAATTTTTTTGCCTTTTTGGGGGGGGCCCGCCTGGCCAAATCTACTAACAGTAAAATTTCCCCCCAATTTTAACCGCAAAATGACATCACGCTACTGCAATATTGAATTTTAACAAATTACTAAACTATTTTGTTCCAACAAAAACAAGGGAAATTAGGCCTACCTCTGGGGGGGCCGTACTCCGCTGGGCACATCGTTTTGCGGACATGCAGGACGTGATTATCTTAGCGCATCTAGGGGGGCGTACTGCGGTCCACCTGACTTTGCGCATCTGTAAAAAAGTTATACATATGAAGAAAAAGGGTTTTGGGGTCTTTTAAATGGGCAGGTTAATTTTAGTAGGGGTTTTTAAACGTTAAAACCCGACACGCATATTATTGAAATGTTCTGTCTTAGTCACTTAGTCTCATAGCACATATTTTCAAAATTAGTAAATTTTACCTGAACCTATTTTTCACACTCCAAAATTTTTTCCACAAACACGATGCGCTTTGTGCCAATGTTTAATTCTCCTCGTGTATGTCTCGGGGGTCGATGCGAGGAGTCATCACATATGGCTCATACGAGGATACCCCTTTTCACCCGAAAAGTAACAACTTTCCTAAAGCCCTCTGGCAATACTTATGCCCTAATTTTCAGGATATACAAAAGCCAAATGTATAGATTGTAGAGGAAACAAACTGAAAAACCCTTTAATAAGTAATAAAATCTCATCTATCATCATTAAAATTTGACTGAAAAAAACCATTAGACTAAAATTATACACACCAAGGAATAAAAACCCCAACTCCTGGCCCCAAAATCTTGGATAGAGGCTAGAGTGATGCCAACAAAGGGTCTGAGTAGGCCTGCAACAGTAACAGCATTATTAGGGGAAAAAATATATATTATATATTATTAAAATATATATATATAATATATTATTATATAATATATATATTATATATCACCACATTGTAAATATATAAACACTTCTTATTCATCATGGTGCTTTAAAAATTTTCATTATGCAAAAGTAAACTGCTATTGAATTTATAAAATTAGGTACACAAAAAGGACTACATTACCTGGGAAACCCCACACAAAAACTGATGATCAAACCATTAGCATTCCACTTTTCCCGTGCATTAATAGAATGAAACCCCTTGGGTTGCATACAGGGGGTCATCCTGGTTGGCGTCTGATGCCCAAATGTGTACCCCGCAAACACCATAACATTAAGAAATATATTTATAAGGGTTTGGGTTTTCCTATTTTATTTATGGTAAGTCATAAATATAAAAATTTTCGTAACGGTTGTTCCTTAGAAATCCCCCCAATGATGGTACAAGCTCCTTAGGCATGTCCTAGCAGTCCCCCTAGGTATGGGTTTTTTTTTCCATTTTCCCTCACCCCCTTTACAGCACAAAATTTCTGTTCAAGCATATAACATTTTTAACAAAATAACAATTCTTTACATTGTACAGAAATATATCATTATTTAGCTTATACATACCTCTAGTGCCCAATACTCTTGGGGAATTGCTTTATGCGCCAGAATTCCTGGCACGGCTCTCAAATCCCGAGCGGGTTTCAGGCATCCTGATGTTCCGCACACCCTACTGTGCAGGACATTGGGGGAGGGAAACAGGATCCCGCTCACGCTTGCTGGGTTGGCCTGAGGGTTAATAACTAACAATTAAAATAAATTATTCCATGGTAAAATAATATTTGCTTAAAAGAAAAAAAAAAACTGAAATGTGGCCAACATGCCCCTACTCAGAGTGCCCCGTACTCAGTGCCACGTACATGCCTGTACTACATCAGTTGTTCCTAAATTTATTTTTTCTATTTTCCAAAATTTTCTATGGCAAATTAACCCCCTTAACCCTATAATTTTCATGATTATTAACATGAAAAAGAGCATTACTAATTTTTAAAAATTTATAATATTTCCAACCCCTATCATCACAAAATAAAACAAAAACACTCAATTCTATTATAAAATTACTAAAATAGCCAACAACATTTTCTGTAAAAATTTTAAAATGTTTTCTCCTTGCTACCCCCTAATAATTTTCCCCATTACCTTTAAGGGATAAACACTGTAAAAAAACTAAAATCCTATATATATTCAAAATCTTAAATTGGGGAAATTTTATTCAAACCCCTACTCCCCATTGACCAATACCTCCTGACTAACTGGGGGGGCAGTGTCCCCCCTAGACCCTCATGCTAGTTAACTAAAAACCCAACGGGGGGGGGGTGCCACCTAGACCCCCATGCTAGTTAAATAAAATTTAACCCCAAATGGGGGCAGTGTCCACCTAGACCCTCATGCTATAAATAAATTAACCAACTGGGGGCAGTGACCCAGACCCTCTGCTATTAAATAAAATTACCCAACTGGGGGGGGTGTCCACCTACACCCTCTGCTAGTTAACTAATTAACCCAACTGGGGGGGGAGTTCCCCCTACACCCTCAAGCTAGTTAACTAAATTAACCCCAAATGGGGGCAGTGCCACCTACACCTCATGCTAGTTAACTAAATTAACCCAAATGGGGGCAGTTCCACCTAGACCCTCATTCTAGTTAACTAATTTTCCCAAAGAGGGGGAGTGTCCACCTAACCCTCAGCTAGTTAACTAAAATTTCCCCCCTGGGGGCATGCCCCCTAACCTCATGCAGTTAACTAATTAACCCAACTGCGGGGGAGTGCCCACCTTTTGACCCCATGCTAGTTAAAATAAATTAACCCAAATGGGGGGCATGCCCCCCTAACCCCCATGCAACCTAACCAATGGGGGATTGATTACGTAAAACCCAACCTCACTGGGGAACCAACCCCCCCTTTTGTTTTTTTTAATTTCCCACACTGTTTTTACCGTAGATAACCTAAGTCGCCAGTCCTTGCCACTGCCTAATGTCGCCAGGCCAATAATACGAATTTTGCATTACTACAGACTTTTGTGTCCTGAAAACATGTAGTGTGATGTACATAAAATTAAAAAACTGGCATAGCATGCGCGCTTCAGGGGAAAAAAATATGTATGATGCTAAAAATTTGTAATATTTGTATATGTCGTCGCATATAGTAAACTGCTCAACTTTTCCTCCCCAACCCTTATCCCCTCCCCGAATTTCTCACCCAATTGCTAATTCCTGTATAAAGCCAAAAAAATAACGGTGATAACCGCACCCTGCCCACCCCTCTTTGCTACCCACCCCTCTGCTCTATGTCCCCAACCGTAAAATGCCCTGTGTCCCCTACTATACTATTTATTATGCGACTATTCTGTCACTATCCCAAACCTAGACAGTAATCTACAAAGCAACCCCCATTGACCCTATCAAATACCCAATGTTACGAGATTGTGTTATGATAAAGACCTACCCATATGTCTCCAATAACGTGTTGAAGGACCACTAGCCAAAACCGCGGGGCACCAAAACTTGTGTTGTGGGTAGGAATGGATGAGACCCCCTCGTCCTCCTCCTCAAAAACGATCCACTCCTCTATGAGCTGAAACAGTCATGCCGGGGGAAACCGTAGTGCCAATGAGCTCTTGTCGCTCATGCCAAAAGGGCAAGGGGGATCAGAAACCGACGTTCCCTTCGCAATGATCCCCGTTTTTTCAGTAGCAGTGCCAAAACCAACTCTGCCATGATGCTGTCAGTGTCAATGCGCTTGTCGCGCCAACTGGAAGACAGAATTCCCTTTTATTTTAATTTCTTTACTCATTGAATTACCCTTGAAAAAGCGATTATATTCAAAATTCACCTATAAAAAAAATTTCTAGCATACTAAGCAATAATGAGCATGCCTGGAGATTCCGACCTCTGCTAATACCGGGCTTGAGCAGTCGTTGGCCCGTGTGCACGTTAAAGACGAAATCGACGTCTTTTTTCCGCGCGTGGGTTTCCGTCTTGGGGCTACCGCCAAAAAAAGGGCGTTAATGTTTTTTTGGCTTCCTGCCCCGGAGCCCGGCGATAAACCCCGCTTCTTTAAATTTTTAAAACCCCCTCCCCACTTGCCCCATGACGCGCGCGCTGTTAGTGGGGCTGTTGAAATCGAGGTTTTCAACACCGCCATGCGTTGTGCTGAGCTAACCCCAACCGGCCCGATAGGGGGGACATGCTGGGCAGGAACCCGCAACAAAGGTAGTTGCGCCAGCAACGACCATCTCCCCTGAACTTCTTTTCCCTAACGACGAAAGCTACAAAGCCTCCCTTTTGGTCGTTAACGCGTCGGAAGGCGCTGACTGGCTAAGGCGAGTAATGACGTCATCAAGCGCGTCAATCAGTCCCAGCCAATGACAAACAGTTTTTAAAACTTCTCGACCAATCAAAGTCAGCGAGACATTTTTCCCGGGGCAAGAATGGCATGCCAGACTGCCTCTCCCCGCCTTCTTGCCCCGTCATCTAAAACTAATTCTCGTTTTATTCGGAATGCTTGCGTTTTAAGGAGTTTTAATGTATCAGATAGTAAGATGTATAAGTAAGGAGCCTGTGTTGCTAGTGTTTTGGTGGTAGAAGGTGTGTGTGTGGGTTAAAATAGTGAATATTTGTTTAGGGAGAGGCCCCGCGGCAAGGCCTCTCCCGTCACTCTGCCCCGTCATCAGTCACCTCATCATAAACATCTTTAAATCACCCTTATTTAAGGTGACACACGGTGCTACATTGATTTAGATAATGAAAAGTATATATAACATCTCACCATAATCACTAAGTTGTATAATAACGAGTAATAAGACGTTTAAGCCTGCCCAAACCTACAGTGGCGGAGGAGCTGGGGGCTCCAGCTGCCACACTCAACAGTTTTGAGTAAAAACCCGCAGTTATCCACCTCACCTGTGCCTTCCTGAAGAAGACAGTCAGCTCCCACGTCTGTGATAGCACCATAGGATATCACCAGGGTCATAGGATTCCTCAAGGGTTCTCGCTCCCCTACTAAATATTACCAAAGACATCTACCTCCCTTGGTGAAATTGGTGTTGATATCCCACCTCACGGGCTTCATCCTGCTGCTGCTGCTGCTGCCGAAGGCCGCGCTGCCAGACGTAGATGAGTCCCTTGCTTGTATTTCATCTCCTTACTCATAATATGGAATAAAAATCCATCCAATGCAATCAAAATGTCTACATTCACCTATAAAAAGATATTTCATAGCATACCAAGCAATAATGAGCATGCCTGGAGACTTCCGACCTCTGCTAATACTGGTCATGAGCAGTCGTTGGCCAGTGTGCACGTTAACGACGAATCAAACGAATTTTCCCGCGCTGTGGGTTCCGTCGTTGGACTAACGACCAAAAAAGGTCTTTAAGTGTTTTGTGGCTTCTGGCCCTGGCAGGAACCCAGCAACAAAGGTAGTTGCGCCAGCAACGACCATCTCTCTGAATTTTCTTTTCCTAACGATGAAAGCTACAAAGCCTCCCTTTTCGGTCGTTAACGCATCGAAGGCGCTGACTGGCTAAGGCGAGTAATGACGTCAACAAGCGCGTCATCTGTCACCAGCCAATGACAAACAGTTTTTAAAACTTCTCGACCAATCACAAGTCAGCGAGACATATTTCCGGGCAAAAATGGCATGCCAGACTGCCTCTCCCCGCCTTTTTGCCCCGTCATCTCAAACTAATTCTCGTTTTATTCGGAATGTTTTGGGCGTTTTAAAGGAGTTTTAATGTATCAGATAGTAAGATGTATAAGTAAGGAGCCGTGTTGCTAGTGTTTTGGTGGTAGAAGGTGTGTGTGTGGTTAAAATAGTGAATATTGTGTTATGGAGAGGCCCCGCGGCAAGGCCTCTCCCGTCCTCTGCCCCGTCATCAGTCACCTCATCATAACATCTTTAAATCACCCTTATTTAAGGTGACATACGGTGCTACATTGATTTAGATAATGACAAGTATATAAACATCTCACCATAATCACTAGTTTGTATAATAACGAGTAAAAGACGTTTAAGCCTGCCCAAACCTACAGTGGCGGAGGAGCTGGGGGCTCCAGCCGCCACACTCAACAGTTTTGAGTAAAACCCGCAGTTATCCGCCTCACCTGTGCCTTCCTGAAGAACAGTCAGCTCCCACGTCTGTGATAGCACCATAGGATATCACCAGGGATCATAGGCTTCCTCAAGGGGTTCTCGCTCCCCTACTAAATATTACCAAAAGACATCTACCTCCCTTGGTGAAGTTGGTTTTTGATATCCACCTCAGGGCTTCATCCTGCTGCTGCTGCTGCTGCCGAAGGCCGCGCGGGCCAAGACGTAGATGAGTCCCTTGCTTGTATTTCATCTCTTTACTCATATATATGAATAATACCCATCCAAATGAAAATCATATGTCTACATTCACCTATAAAAAGGATATTTCATAGCATACCAAGCAATAATGAGCATGTCTGGAGACTTCCGACCTCTGCTAATACCGGTCTTGAGCAGTTCGTTGGCCAGTGTGCACGTTAACGACAAAATCGACGAATTTTCCGCGCTGTGGGTTCCGTCTTTGGGACTAACGACCAAAAAAAGGTCTTTAAGTGTTTTGGGTGGCTTCTGGCCCTTAGTCCAACACGGAACCCACAGCGCGGAAAAATTTGTCGATTTCGTCGTTAACGTGCACACTGGCCAACGACTGCTCAGACCGGTATTAGAGAGGTTTGGAATCTCCAGACATGTCATTATTGCTTGGTATGCTATGAAATATCTTTTTATAGGTGAATGTAGACATATGATTGCATTTTGGGTGGATATTATTCATATATATGAGTAAAGTGATGAATACAAGCAAGGGACTCATCTGCGTCTGGCAGCGCGGCCTTCGGCAGCAGCAGCAGCAGCAGCAAAGAAGCCCGTGAGGGGGATATCAACACCAACTTCACGAAGGGAGATATATGTCTTTGGTAATATTTAGTAAGGGAGCGAGAACCCCTTGAGGAATCCTATGATCCCTGGTGCTATCACAGGCTGGGAGCTGACTGTCTTCTTCAGGAAGGCACAGGTGAGGCGGATAACTGCGGGTTTTTTACTCAAAAGTTTTGAGTGGCGGCGCCGCTGGAGCCCGCCAGCTCCTCCGCCACTGTAGGTTTGGGCAGGATTAAACGTCTTATTACTCGTTATTATACAACTTAGTGATTATGGTGAGATGTTATATATACTTGTCATTATCTAAATCAATGTAGCACCGTGGGGTCACCTTTAAAAAAGGGTGATTTAAAGATGGTTATGATGAGGTGACTGATGGCGAGGCAGAGTGACGGAAGGCCTTGCCGCGGGCCTCCCCCTATCACAAATATTCACTATTTCAAACCCCCACACACATGCACCTTCTACCACCAAAAACTAGCAACACAGGCTCCTTTCTTATACATCTTACTTTCTGATACATTAAAACTCCTTAAAACGCAAGCTTCCCATAAAACGAGAATTAGTTTGAAAATGACGGGGACAAGGCGGGGGGAGGCAGTCTGGCATGCCATTCTTCCCCGGAAATATGTCTCGCTGACTTGTGATTGGTCGAGAAGTTTTAAAAACTGTTATCATTGGCTGGTGGGTGATGACGCGCTTGATGACGTCATTACTCGCCTAGCCATCAAACGCCTTCCGACACGTTAACGACGAAAAGGGAGGCTTTGTAGCTTTCGTCGTTAGGAAACGAAGTTTGGAGAGATCGTCGTTGCTGCCCCAAATACCTTTGTTGCTGGCTTCCTGCCCAGAGCTCTTTCAGTGGCTGCACTTGGCTTAATTGAGGCAGGGCGTCGCTCGCCGCGCTCCATGGTGTATATCAATATACGGTATTATCAAAATACCAGAGGAATGAATGATTTTAGGAAGACTGAACATACCCTCATCTTCACGAGGGATTTCTGCGTGTCATGAATAAGAATAATTTACAGTAAACTATACCTTGAATAAGATTATTTCGAGCAAAGCGTGTTAAAAGCGCATAAAAATTTTTTCCTTGCTCACCTTTTTTTATTCACTCATTGTTATTCTTGTAATTTTGTTTGCATTGAATTTGTATTCACCCGTCTCGGAATCAGTACACTTTTCCGAATTTGACGGTATGTGACACGTCCTCAATGCAGACTATTAAGTTGGTCAAAAATTGCAATGAACATCAATCAAACTTATGACGGAGTGTCGCCTCCCAGCCATGGCGGTGAGGGCCCGTCTGGACCTCGGTGGGCATTCAGCACATCCACCTGCCTCGTGTATCTCTGCATGAGGCACGGTGTGGACGGGCTGCTCGGCCACACTGTAGGAATCATGTTTTGAGGCAGGTGCGAAACATTGCTACGGCCATGTTCGCATTCATGTTCGACATGTCTCGTTTGGACGGTTTAAACCCCCGAACCTGCTTCCAGACACGGCAGTGTGGACGTTTTTGTGGCCGGGAAAAAGTGCGGGGGCAATCACCGTTAGGACATTCTCTATACTGTGCAGACGATACTACTGGGGTTGCTATGGATTGGATACAGGACTTGGGCTGCGTTTAATTTACGTGTACCGAAAGGCCCCCCAAAAAAAAAAACCA
>JACEEZ010019031.1:164474-206974 GCA_016584305.1 Chionoecetes opilio | reverse complement strand
TCTTATTATTATTATTATTATTATTATTATTATTATTATTATTATTATTATTATTATACTTATAGACTACAGGTCATTTAACCCCTTCACGCCCAGATCTTTCCTTGGCTATATAAAATTGTCTGTTGTGAGCCATAAAATAACGAAAAGTCACTGAATATACCACAGTAGTTAGTGGACAAGGATACTAAACAGGTCATAGCTATAAAACATTGCTTATAGTCACTACAAATCGTCTAATGGTACCCAAATTACAATGGAAATTACGTTCTGGGTCTCAAGGGGTTAGTTATCAAGTTCTCTGTCATGTCAACTCTCTTACATGCTGCCCAGTGGTTAATTGTCATGTCAACTCTCTTCCATGCTCTCTTGTGTTCTCATGTCATGTCAACTCTTCCATTGTGTCCTGTGGTTAATTGTCATGTCAACTCTCCTCCGTGCTCTTTAGTGTTCTCATGTCATGTCAACTCTTTCATTGTGTCCTGTGGTTAATTGTCATGTCAACTCTCTTCCGTGCTCTTTAGTGTTATCATGTCATGTCAACTCTTCCATTGTGTCCTGTGGTTAATTGTCATGTCAACTCTCTCCTTCCGTGCTCTTTAGTGTTATCATGTCATGTCAACTCTTTCATTGTGTCCTGTGGTTAATTGTCATGTCAACTCTCTTCCGTGCTCTTTAGTGTTCTCATGTCATGTCAACTCTTCCATTGTGTCCTGTGGTTAATTGTCATGTCAACTCTCTTCCGTGCTCTTTAGTGTTATCATGTCATGTCAACTCTTTCATTGTGTCCTGTGGTTAATTGTCATGTCAACTCTCTTCCGTGCTCTTTAGTGTTATCATGTCATGTCAACTCTTCCATTGTGTCCTGTGGTTAATTGTCATGTCAACTCTCTTCCGTGCTCTTTAGTGTTCTCATGTCATGTCAACTCTTCCATTGTGTCCTGTGGTTAATTGTCATGTCAACTCTCCTCCGTGCTCTTTAGTGTTATCATGTCATGTCAACTCTTCCATTGTGTCCTGTGGTTAATTGTCATGTCAACTCTTCCGTGCTGTCCTATGTTATCATGTCATGTCAACTCTTTCACTGTGTCCTGTGGTTAATTGTCATGTCAACTCTCTTCCGTGCTGTCCTATGTTATCATGTCATGTCAACTCTTTCACTGTGTCCTGTGGTTAATTGTCATGTCAACTCTCTTCCGTGCTCTTTAGTGTTATCATGTCATGTCAATTCTCTGTGTTAGATTGTCATGTCAACTTTCTTACGTGGTCTCCTGTGTTCTCATGTCATGTCAAATCTCTTCCGTGCTGTCCAGTGTTATCATGTCATGACAACTCTTACATAATGTCTTGCGGTTTAGTGTCATGTCAACTCTCTTCCATAATGTCAGTGTTCTCATGCAGTGACGTAGCTACGGGGGCACCGGGGGGGCACCAGGGGAACGCGTGCCCCCAGGTGCCCCCCCCTCCCTGGCCATGGCTGGGGTATTCTGTAATGCTGTGATACCCACGACTGATCTGATCTTAGAATATACCCTTCTATGTGGCATCAAGTGGCCCCGCTTGCCTAGTGGCCCCCTAGTGGCCCCCCTGGTGCCCCCCATGGATAGATACGTAGCCAGGCCACTTCTAACAAAACAACACAGTCCTTTAACAACCCACAAACAATCCTCTGCGACACAGTTAACCAGTTCGAAGTACTAACGAACCCTATCCATAGAACTCTAGTAAAATACCACAAAACTATACCCACACTATTACTAACTCACATTGACTAACATTTAGGACTTGGGTAACGTTACAGGTCAAGAAATATGGGTCATAGGTCAACAGGTCAGGGCGTGGGAAGGAAATAAGGGAGAGGTGTAGTGTTTCGAAGCGGTAACGACCCGAGTTGAGCTGCTGGAGTATGCTGGCCCGAGCGTAGTCGAGGGCGCGCAAGCGATCAGGAAGGGTGTGTGTGCAGGGCAGGCAGCTGGGAGAAGGAAAGTGCTGTAGCTACGCCCCCTCCCCCCCATGAGAACCAGGTGCCCCCCCAGGTGAGACGCCCCCCACACACACACACACACCACCGCCCGTCGTCAGTGTGTGGCTGGTGTAGACGCCCCCCACACACACACACACACCCACACAACATATTCTAACTTGCCTCCCTGATGTTGTAGTGTAGTGGAGAGTGTGTGCCTTGCTTTGTGGCCGATCACTGACAGCCTGTTGCTTCCCCCCACAGCTTGGCCCGTCACCACCACAACCACAGCCGCCCTGAGGTGTAGCAGGAGGCAGTCACCACCACAGGCACCACAGCAGCCCTGAGGTGTAGCAGGAGGCAGTCACCACCACAGCTGCCCTGAGGTGTAGCAGGAGGCAGTCACCACCACAGGCACCACAGCAGCCCTGAGGTGTAGCAGCAGACAGTCACCCAGCAGCCCTGAGGTGTAGCAGCAGGCAGGCAGGCAGTCAACACCCCCAAGCTAGCCATGGGAATGAATGTATATTTTTTATGTTTTTAATGTGTAAAGTAAGTTATATTGAGTCTTGGTGTGATGGAACTGTCGTGTTTGCCACTCGACACGTGTGTGGGAAGACCTCTTGTAGGAACAGCACCGTGAATGCAGACACGGTGAGTGTAGGTGTTGGCAGCCTGCAGACTACAATGGTGTGTCCAGCGTAGTGGTGGTGGTGTAGGTGTGTGGTGTTGTGGGGTGTAGGTGTGTGGTGGTGTGGGGTGTAGGTGTGTGGTGGTGGTGTGGAGTGTAGGTGTAGGCAGCAGACTACAATGGTGTGCCCAGCGTAGTGGTGGTGGTGTGTGGTGGTGTAGGCAGCAGACTACAATGGTGTGCCCAGCGTAGTGGTGGTGGTGTAGGTGTGTGTGGTGGTGGTGTAGGCAGCAGACTACAATGGTGTGCCCAGCGTAGTGGTGGTGGTGTAGGTGTGTGGTGGTGGTGTAGGCAGCAGACTACAATGGTGTGCCCAGCGTAGTGGTGGTGGTGTAGGTGTGTGGTGGTGGTGTAGGCAGCAGACTACAATGGTGTGTCCAGCGTAGTGGTGGTGGTGTAGGTGTGTGGTGGTGGTGTAGGCAGCAGACTACAATGGTGTGTCCAGCGTAGTGGTGGTGGTGTAGGTGTGTGGTGGTGGTGTAGGCAGCAGACTACAATGGTGTGCCCAGCGTAGTGGTGGTGGTGTAGGTGTGTGGTGGTGGTGTAGGCAGCAGACTACAATGGTGTGCCCAGCGTAGTGGTGGTGGTGTAGGTGTGGTGGTGGTGGTGTAGGCAGCAGACTACAATGGTGTGCCCAGCGTAGTGGTGGTGGTGTAGGCAGCAGACTACATTGGTGTGCCCAGCGTAGTGGTGGTGGTGTAGGTGTGTGGTGGTGGTGTAGGCAGCAGACTACAATGGTGTGCCCAGCGTAGTGGTGGTGGTGGTGGTGTGTGGTGGTGGTGTAGGCAGCAGACTACAATGGTGTGCCCAGCGTAGTGGTGGTGGTGTAGGTGTGTTGTGGTGGTGTAGGCAGCAGACTACAATGGTGTGTCCAGCGTAGTGGTGGTGGTGTAGGTGTGTGGTGGTGGTGTAGGCAGCAGACTACAATGGTGTGCCCAGCGTAGTGGTGGTGGTGTAGGTGTGTGGTGGTGGTGTAGGCAGCAGACTACAATGGTGTGCCCAGCGTAGTGGTGGTGTGGTGGTGTGTGGTGGTGGTGTAGGCAGCAGACTACAATGGTGTGCCCAGCGTAGTGGTGGTGGTGTAGTGTGTGTGGTGGTGGTGTAGGCAGCAGACTACAATGGTGTGTCCAGCGTAGTGGTGGTGGTGTAGGTGTGTGGTGGTGGTGTAGGCAGCAGACTACAATGGTGTGCCCAGCGTAGTGGTGGTGGTGTAGGTGTGTGGTGGTGGTGTAGGCAGCCTGTAGACTACAATGGTGTGCCCAGCGTAGTGGTGGTGGTGGTGGTGTGTGGTGGTGGTGTAGGCAGCAGACTACAATGGTGTGCCCAGCGTAGTGGTGGTGGTGTAGGTGTGTGGTGGTGGTGTAGGCAGCCTGTAGACTACAATGGTGTGCCCAGCGTAGTGGTGGTGGTGTAGGTGTGTGGTGGTGGTGTAGGCAGCCTGCAGACTACAATGGTGTGCCCAGCGTAGTGGTGGTGGTGTAGGTGTGTGGTGGTGGTGTAGGCAGCAGACTACAATGGTGTGCCCAGCGTAGTGGTGGTGGTGTAGGTGTGTGGTGGTGGTGTAGGCAGCAGACTACAATGGTGTGCCCAGCGTAGTGGTGGTGTGTAGGTGTGTGGTGGTGGTGTAGGCAGCAGACTACAATGGTGTGTCCAGCGTAGTGGTGGTGGTGTAGGTGTGTGGTGGTGGTGTAGGCAGCAGACTACAATGGTGTGCCCAGCGTAGTGGTGGTGGTGTAGGTGTGTTGTGGTGGTGTAGGCAGCAGACTACAATGGTGTGTCCAGCGTAGTGGTGGTGGTGTAGGTGTGTGGTGGTGGTGTAGGCAGCAGACTACAATGGTGTGCCCAGCGTAGTGGTGGTGGTGTAGGTGTGTGGTGGTGTGTAGGCAGCAGACTACAATGGTGTGCCCAGCGTAGTGGTGGTGGTGTAGGTGTGTGGTGGTGGTGTAGGCAGCAGACTACAATGGTGTGTCCAGCGTAGTGGTGGTGGTGTAGGTGTGTGGTGGTGGTGTAGGCAGCAGACTACAATGGTGTGCCCAGCGTAGTGGTGGTGGTGTAGGTGTGTGGTGGTGGTGTAGGCAGCAGACTACAATGGTGTGCCCAGCGTAGTGGTGGTGGTGTAGGTGTGTGGTGGTGGTGTAGGCAGCAGACTACAATGGTGTGTCCAGCGTAGTGGTGGTGGTGTAGGTGTGTGGTGGTGGTGTAGGCAGCAGACTACAATGGTGTGCCCAGCGTAGTGGTGGTGGTGTAGGTGTGTGGTGGTGGTGTAGGCAGCAGACTACAATGGTGTGCCCAGCGTAGTGGTGGTGGTGTAGGTGTGTGGTGGTGGTGTAGGCAGCAGACTACAATGGTGTGCCCAGCGTAGTGGTGGTGGTGTAGGTGTGTGGTGGTGTGTAGGCAGCAGACTACAATGGTGTGCCCAGCGTAGTGGTGGTGGTGTAGGTGTGTGGTGGTGGTGTAGGCAGCAGACTACAATGGTGTGCCCAGCGTAGTGGTGGTGGTGTAGGCAGCAGACTACATTGGTGTGCCCAGCGTAGTGGTGGTGGTGTAGGTGTGTGGTGGTGGTGTAGGCAGCAGACTACAATGGTGTGCCCAGCGTAGTGGTGGTGGTGGTGGTGTGTGGTGGTGGTGTAGGCAGCAGACTACAATGGTGTGCCCAGCGTAGTGGTGGTGGTGTAGGTGTGTTGTGGTGGTGTAGGCAGCAGACTACAATGGTGTGTCCAGCGTAGTGGTGGTGGTGTAGGTGTGTGGTGGTGGTGTAGGCAGCAGACTACAATGGTGTGCCCAGCGTAGTGGTGGTGGTGTAGGTGTGTGGTGGTGGTGTAGGCAGCAGACTACAATGGTGTGCCCAGCGTAGTGGTGTGGTGGTGGTGTGTGTGGTGGTGTAGGCAGCAGACTACAATGGTGTGCCCAGCGTAGTGGTGGTGGTGGTAGGTGTGTGGTGGTGGTTGTAGGCAGCCTGTAGACTACAATGGTGTGCCCACGTAGTGGTGGTGGTGTAGGTGTGTGGTGGTGGTGTAGGCAGCCTGCAGACTACAATGGTGTGCCCAGCGTAGTGGTGGTGGTGTAGGTGTGTGGTGGTGGTGTAGGCAGCAGACTACAATGGTGTGCCCAGCGTAGTGGTGGTGGTGTAGTGTGTGGTGGTGGTGTAGGCAGCAGACTACAATGGTGTGCCCAGCGTAGTGGTGGTGGTGTAGTGTGTGTGGTGGTGGGGTAGGCAGCAGACTACAATGGTGTGTCCAGCGTAGTGGTGGTGGTGTAGGTGTGTGGTGGTGGTGTAGGCAGCAGACTACAATGGTGTGCCCAGCGTATGGTGGTGGTGTAGGTGTGTTGTGGTGGTGTAGGCAGCAGACTACAATGGTGTGTCCAGCGTAGTGGTGGTGGTGTAGGTGTGTGGTGGTGGTGTAGGCAGCAGACTACAATGGTGTGCCCAGCGTAGTGGTGGTGGTGTAGGTGTGTGGTGGTGGTGTAGGCAGCAGACTACAATGGTGTGCCCAGCGTAGTGGTGGTGGTGTAGGTGTGTGGTGGTGGTGTAGGCAGCAGACTACAATGGTGTGTCCAGCGTAGTGGTGGTGGTGTAGGTGTGTGGTGGTGGTGTAGGCAGCAGACTACAATGGTGTGCCCAGCGTAGTGGTGGTGGTGTAGGTGTGTGGTGGTGGTGTAGGCAGCAGACTACAATGGTGTGCCAGCGTAGTGGTGGTGGTGTAGGTGTGTGGTGGTGGGTGTAGGCAGCCTGCAGACTACAATGGTGTGTCCAGCGTAGTGGTGGTGGTGTAGGTGTGTGGTGGTGGTGTAGGCAGCAGACTACAATGGTGTGCCCAGCGTAGTGGTGGTGGTGTAGGTGTGTGGTGGTGTGTAGGCAGCAGACTACAATGGTGTGTCCAGCGTAGTGGTGGTGGTGTAGGTGTGTGGTGGTGTGGTGTAGGCAGCAGACTACAATGGTGTGCCCAGCGTAGTGGTGGTGGTGTAGGTGTGTGGTGGTGGTGTAGGCAGCAGACTACAATGGTGTGCCCAGCGTAGTGGTGGTGGTGTAGGTGTGTGGTGGTGGTGTAGGCAGCAGACTACAATGGTGTGCCCAGCGTAGTGGTGGTGGTGTAGGTGTGTGGTGGTGGTGTAGGCAGCAGACTACAATGGTGTGTCCAGCGTAGTGGTGGTGGTGTAGGTGTGTGGTGGTGGTGTAGGCAGCAGACTACAATGGTGTGCCCAGCGTAGTGGTGGTGGTGTAGGTGTGTGGTGGTGGTTAGCGCAGACAGACTACAATGGTGTGCCCAGCGTAGTGGTGGTGGTGTAGGTGTGTGGTGGTGGTGTAGGCAGCAGACTACAATGGTGTGCCCAGCGTAGTGGTGGTGGTGTAGGTGTGTGGTGGTGGTGTAGGCAGCAGACTACAATGGTGTGCCCAGCGTAGTGGTGGTGGTGTAGGCAGCAGACTACAATGGTGTGTCCAGCGTAGTGGTGGTGGTGTAGGTGTAGGTAACAGACTACAATGGTGAGTCCAGCGTAGTGGTGGTGGTGTAGGTGTAGGTGTAGGTGTGGAGTGTAGGCGTGTGGTGGTGTAGGTAGCCTGCAGACTACAATGGTGTGTCCAGTGTAGTGGTGGTGTGTCGATGACACACCACCACCACCACACTGGACACACCATTGTAGTCTGCAGGCTGCCAACACCACCACCACACGCCTACACCAGCGTGTTAGTCGATGACACACACACACCCTGCAGAATATTGCACTCCTCTGTGACTTACCAAAGACTAGAGATAATTCCATTGTTATTAAGCCCTGCAGGTCAGCAGTCCCGGGCGCCAGCCTGCACTCGGGCGCTGGGAGAGTGTCTACGGCTTCTACACTCAAACTACGTAAGGTACATGTGTAATTTTTGTGCCGTATCAATGTACTTACGTGACGCCTGCCGACGAGATGATATACCGGCTTCCAGGGTGTTACATCAGTGTACGGGCCTGGCCGCCTGTACACTGATGTAATACTCTTGATGTCAATAAAGCATCTCGTCGGCAGCCTTCACGAAAGCCCGTTGATGCGGCACAAAAATTAAACGTGTACCTTACGTAGTTTGACTAGAAATAATCCCAGGGTCTGAGTGCAAGCTGGTGTGCATACTAGGACCCAGGAGTTGTAGTTAAGACCAATTTCATTTTCTTTAACTGTGTAAATCATTCTTTAAAAAGACTTGGTATACATTTGGGGTTTTTTTCTGCCTTTTTATATAAATTTTCCAAGTTTTCATGCATATCAATGATTATATATATATATACTATCATTGATACGCTGTAGGAAAACTTGGGGAAAAAAACAGAACACAGAAAATATACGAAGTTTCAGGAATGATTTGCACATGAGTAAGTCAATGAAATGCAATATACAAGTATGTAGCAGTAACAACAAATAAAAACACTATACAAGACATATTTCTTTTAATATCTTAGTAGTTAAAGGCTCAATACAAATTCAGCGCATGAACACTACCGCATATAATGCCTGCACGTCAGGCGACACTTCCACTTATAAAGGTCTCCCCAGTCTTGTCTCCTCCACGGGCATTGCGGACCCAGGGTGTCATAGTACAGGATATAATAGTAGTGTTGGCATGGGTGATTGATCTCAAGACTGTCCCATAGCCTAGTACATGGTAATAAGTGTTGGCATGGGTGATTGATCTCAAAACTGTCCCATAGCATAGTACATGGTAGTAAGTGTTGGCATGGGTGATTGATCTAAACTGTCATAGCCTATTACAGTAATAGTGTTGGCTGGAGTGATCTAAATCACGTTCTTCACGCCACAGATCTTCCGGGAAAAACTAAATCCCATATAACCAAATATTGAAAGTAACTATAAAAGTCCTATTAACCATATAAAATATTACTATTATCGTACATTAAAATAGTTAATGGTGGCCAAGTGACTCTGGAAATTAGTGTTCCTTGCTATCTGGTGACAGGATCTGTTCTCCACGGTGACAACTAAATCCTCATCACTAACAAACTATGAAAAGATAAGCGTCATAAAGGTACTCCCTATTAAACCATTCAAAATAACATTATCCGGACATAGAAATAATCTACGCTATAAAGTCTTGCACCAAATATTTCAAGACTAACGTACGTATTTCCTCCTAGACTTACGACGTTTAATTTTGAGAGATTTGAAATAAACATTAACCAAGTAAAATAGTGTCCACAGCATCACTACCGCTAAGAGATCACCGACGGTTACCAGGTAGACGCAAGACGCAGTCAGGCGTTCCACTAAACATTTCTCCGTAACATTGAACCAAAAACACAATGGGATGCGTCTTGAAGAAGTTGTTTACTCAAGAACAGTGGAATTGAGTCAATGATTAGCCAGGGAGTCACCCACGCGAGGCATTAGTGCTCACGTTAGTTCACAGTCTCCCAAACACTGCCACTGATGGCGAGGCAAAAACATGACAGAATCCTTTAATAGCATTTTGTGGGGACGTCACCATGCACGGCTATTATCCTAGACGGCAACTTTACATTCAGTGTGTGGTCGCGTCGCCCCGTTGCCTGCAGACCATCCTCTACGGCAGTTTGTGTTCGTCTTTAGATAGATATACTTTTTGAGACCCAAGAGGAGGGGAGAGTGCTTGCATTATCAGAGAGTTACAATCGTTATGTACATAATGTAAATCATAATAGTAATGGTCGTAATAATAACAATGATGTTCAGAAAAAGTCTGAAAATGTTCCTAGCATGTTAACAGCATGGCAGCCGTTGCTAAATGTTCACTGGACAACACTCTAAGCAGCGGGACAAAGGACTGACGGGCCGAGGGCCGCCGCCACCCGAGCCCGGCCACACAGGCTGTGTCGGCCACGCAAGCGAGGGCCACTACTGTCTTGGGGACTTGGCCGGGAAAATCAATACGGCCGCCGGGCCGAGATCATGAATCTTTTGTTGTACTAGCGAGGCCGCCGGTGATGGCGCCTCACGTCACCCAGGGGGGGCAACGCACGGCTCGGTAAACACTGCTGCCGCGCAAACAAGACTGATAACTTTATAAAAAGGTTGAATGAAGTTAACTAATAATAATGGGCGACACACGGCTTGTTAAACTTTGCTGCCGCGGAAACCAGACCGATCAGTGAATAAAATAAGTTTGATTCATTATAAGAGTAGCTAATAACATTGATGATAAGGGTGACTCGGGATGCTTTTAAACGCTGCTACCGCGGAAACCAGACTCTGATAACGTGAAATAAAAAACGGCGTAATAATGAGTAACTAACAACAACAATAAGGGTGACTCGGGGAAGATTCGGGCTCGGGGAAGTTGAAAAAATGGGGTTGAATCATAAAACTACCGCTAGAAATAATAAGACGAACTCCGGGGTAAGCAGAGTGTGTGGCCAAGGTTAGCCTGGTCGGAGAGGTGGCCCTGTGATGGGGTGGCCGGGTGTTGGGGTGGCCGGGCGTGTGGGTGGCGAGCCGGTCACTCCTCGGGTGGCTGGGAGGAGGAACTCGAGGCGGCGGCGGCAGCGGCGGCGACAGCAGCGACGGCGGCGGGCGAAGGTGTCGTGGCGGCCTCGTTCTTGACCGTCTTCTTGTTGGCCTTGGTGGTGGCACTCTCCCCGGCACTGGCACTCTTCTCCTCCCCTTTGTCCGGCACTGAGGCCTTGTCAGTCGCTGGGGAAAAATCATCCGTCAGTCCAGTCAGCATTCCACAATCCCCCCTAGTGAAAAATAAACGGCTGCTGTGAGTGATAGTGATAGCAAACCAAAGAACAACGCTAGATAACTATAAATAAAGGAGTAATTGACACTCCACGCCCCCCCTAGTGAGAATAAACGGCCATTGTAAGCGTTAGGCGTGACTGCAAACACTAGATAACCTATAACTATATGAATACAGTAAGTAAACTCTCCCTCAAACCCATCTAAGTAAACACAGGCATTGCAATAAGTAAGAAAAACTATAAATAAATGAATATGGTAATCCCTGAAAGCAATAGATGTTTGGTAGGAACTCTAGATAAGAGAAACGTTTTACATCTTAATATGCAATAAACGGGGACGTGAAGTTTTCTGTACTAAACAAATGTGATGACAGTCCCCGCCACCACCGCCACCCACGAGGGATTGGCTGTTATGGCATTTATTTTGAAGCGTTTTTGTGGACAATAAAATACCTATCTCTGCATCATCTATGTCTGTGCCGGGTTAATACCAGGAGGCCAGCATAGAGTGGGTGGCCTCCAACGATGCATTCCGGGTGTCTTTACTCTGTGCCCCAACACGACCGACAGGCACACAGTGGTGCCTGACGGAGATACCGGGGGCAGGATACCTTCACACACCTCTATCTCTCTCTCTGAAGCTACACAGTGGTGCCTGACGGAGATACCGGGGGCAGGATACCTTCACACACCTCTATCTCTCTCTCTCTGAAGCTACACAGTGGTGCCTGACGGAGATACCGGGGGCAGGATACCTTCACACACTTCTCTCTCTCTGAAGCTACATAGTGGTGCCTGACGGAGATACCGGGGGCAGGATACCTTCACACACCTCTATCTCTCTCTCTCTGAAGCTACACAGTGGTGCCTGACGGAGATACCGGGGGCAGGATACCTTCACACACCTCTATCTCTCTCTCTGAAGCTACACAGTGGTGCCTGACGGAGATACCGGGGGCAGGATACCTTCACACACCTCTATCTCTCTCTCTCTGAAGCTACACAGTGGTACCTGACGGAGATACCGGGGGCAGGATACCTTCACACACCTCTATCTCTCTCTCTGAAGCTACACAGTGGTGCCTGACGGAGATACCGGGGGCAGGATACCTTCACACACCTCTCTCTCTGAAGCTACACAGTGGTGCCTGACGGAGATACCGGGGGCAGGATACCTTCACCCCTCTCTCTCTCTGAAGCTACATAGTGGTGTCTGACCTCTCTCTCCCTCATATAGTGGCCACCAGCCTTTTTAAAATAATCTGCAATCAAAATCAGTAAGTTCCCTGAGTGGCCTGGGTAGTAGTAAGTGTCACACCACAACACACGTCAACCAAGGTCTGGTTAGGGCAAGGCACGGTGATGCAGGTTAATGGATCACTCAGGGGACAACTACAGTTAGTGGTCGGTGGGTGTGGCCTCCAGCCCAGGCACACACACACACACCAGTGCCAGATTAGGCACACACACACACACACCAGTGCCAGGCTGTGAACACTGGCACATCAGGAGTGCCGAGGTAAAGGACACACTCGGGGATGCGCCCACATCAACACACGAGCACTTCTAGATGCCTGTGTGTAAGCTTGCCCAACACACACACACACACACACACACACACACACACACACACACATACCCTACTTTCCCTTGGATTTCTTGGCCTGTTTGCTCTTGGCACCGGGGGGCTGGGCACCGGGGGCAGGGGACTGTTTGGGGGCTGGGCCAGGACCCCCCGGTGTCTTGTTGACATCAGGGGCTGGTGTGGCAGGGACAGCCGGGGTGTTAGGGGCTGGGGTGACAGGGACATTCTGAGTGGCAGGGGCTGCCTTAGCATCAGGGGCAGGGGTGCCAGGGGTAGTCTTGGCATCTGGAGCAGGTGTTGCCTTAGTATCTTGAGCAGGGGTGGCAGGGGCTGCCTTGGCATCAGAGGCTGGGGTGGCAGGGGCAGTTGTCTTGGCATCTTGAACAGGGGCTGCCTTGGCATCTGGGGCTGGTGCAGCAGGGGTTGCTTTGGTATCTGCAGCAGGGGCTGCCTTGGCATCTAGGGCTGGTGCAGCAGGGGTTGCTTTGGTATCTGCAGCAGGGGCTGCCTTGGCATCTGGGGCAGGGGTGGCTGGGGTAGTCTTGACAGTTGGAGCAGGGGTGGCAGGGGCTGCCTTGGCCTCTGGCGCAGGGGTTGTTTTAGCATCTGCAGCAGGGGCTGCCTTGGCATCTGCAGCAGGGGTTGTTTTGGCATCTGCAGCAGGGGTGGCAGGGGTTATTTTGACATCTGGGGCTGGTGCAGCAGGGGTTTCCTTGACAGCTGGGGCTGCCTTGGCATCTGCAGCAGGGGTGGCAGGGGTTGCCTTGGCTTCTGGAGCAGGGGTTGCCTTGGTATCTAAAGCAGGTACAGCAGGGGTTTCCTTGACAGCTGGGGCAGGGGTTTCCTTGACAGCTGGGGTTGGTGCAGCAGGGGATGCCTTAGTATCTGCAGCAGGGGTGGCAGGGGCTGCCTTAGTATCTGCAGCAGGGGTGGCAGGGGCTGCCTTTACACTTGGAGGAGCAGCAGCTGGGGTCTTGCTAACATCTGGTGTCGTATTGTCATCAACGGTGTTTTTAGCCTCTGGGGTGTTGGTGGTGGTAGCGGGGGCTGCCTCTGGGGTCTTAGGGACAGTAGCTGGGGTTGTCTTTGCCTCTGGGGTTTTACTGATAGCAGGGGTTGCCTCTGGGGTGTTGATAGCAGGGGTTGCCTCTGGGGTCTTGGTGGTGTCTGCAGCAGCAGGGGAGGTCTTGGCATGAGCTGCTTTACCCTTGCCAGGTTTGTTTACAGGTGTGGCGTTAGTGGTCTTGTCATCCTTCTTGCCTTGCTTCTTGTCATCACCCTTCTTCTTGTCATCACTCTTCTTTGTGTCATCACCCTTCTTGTCATCACTCTTCTTTGTGTCATCACCCTTCTTTGTGTCATCACCCTTCTTTGTGTCATCACCCTTCTTTGTGTCATCACTCTTCTTCTTGTTGTCATCTTTCGTCTTGCCATCACCTTTTTTCTTGTCATCACCCTTCTTTGTGTCATCACCCTTCTTCTTGTCATCACCCTTCTTTGTGTCATCACCCTTCTTTTTGTCATCACCTTTCTTGCTGTCATCATGTTTATTCTTGACATCATCACCCTTCTTTTTGTCATCACCTTTCTTGCTGTCATCATGTTTACTCTTGACATCATCACCCTTCTTCTTATCATCACCCTTCTTCTTGCTGTCATCACTTTTCTTCTTGCTGTCATCACCTTTCTTCTTGTCATCCTTCTTCTTGTCACCACCTTTCATGCTGTCATCATGTTTACACTTGACATCATCCTTCTTGCTGTCATCTTTCTTCTTGTCGTCCTTGGGTTGCGGTGGAGGCGGTGACGGTGGTGGAGCGATGGCCTCTCCGTTGGGCACATCCACAAGCTCCGGGATGTCCTCGCCCTCCACCATGGCGGTCACTCCACCTACAAGCACAAGCCTAACAGTTCCTCCCCCACACACACACAAGCTACTAGTTCCTGCCACACACACCACACACACACACACAGGGTACTCCGTAGTGTAGTGGTTAGCACGCTGGGTTCACAACCGAGAAGTCCCGGGTTCGATCCCCGGGCGGAGCGGAGACAGACGGGCGGTCTTCTTAAAACCCGAGCCCCTGTCCACCCAGCAGTGAATGGGTACCGGGTGTTAGCCGGGGGTTTGTGACCCGCCTCCCGGGGTGGTGGCTTCCCCCAACACTAACCACTAAGCAGGAAGGATACAAATGTTGCTATGGAGACGGGGCCACACTAGCATTGCTCAGGCCCTGTAAAATATTACTACATGAATACACACACACCTGTTTTCTCTCCACATTAGTGTTTCGTTTTCATAGTCCCTCCCACACACACCTCCACCTACTCTCTCCACATAATGGTTTCCTCTCCACTTCTTCCACACACACACACACACCTCCACCTGCTCTCTCCACAAACGTACCTCTCCACTTCTTCCACACACACCTCACTCTCCTCTCCACCGCCTTCCCCAAAACCCGCTCACCAACGTACACTCCTACAAAAAATCGAAGCCATGTAAATAATAAATAAATAAATAACTCTCTCACTGCCCTGTAATCTAAGGATACAAAAAGACTCCCTGAAATAACACAGAGTGACGAGCCTGTCGCCGCCTCTCCCAAAACCAGCCAACAAACGCACACTCGCACACACAAAGCACCACGCCACACACACACACTCACGCTAACTGGCCTATAAGAAGAAAGTAAGGAAGCTACAAGAGGCCGTGAGACCTACACTATAAATCCAAGGATACAAAAACACTTGCTGAAATATTACTGCATGACAAGGTTTAGAACATGAGACAATAAGGAGCTACAAGAGGCCGTCAGATCTACACCCGGCAGTTCCTGTAGTTGTGTGTTTACTTGAGTGAGGGATTGATTTAATGCCTAAGAAGGTGAATGTGCCGGCCATCAGAGGTCATATGGCACTATGGCAAGGCATGTCAAGGGTCAGGGTTCAAGAATAATAGTGACACGATGAGGGAAGGGGAAAGAACGGAATGTTACAGCAGGATGGTGAGATCAGATGTAGGATGTGGATGTGTTGGAGGAAGGAGGTTACATTGTCCAGGGAGAAGGAGGGGGATTCCTGGAGCATGTCCGCAAGACAGGGAGGTCGGGAAAGGGAGGACAAATGAGGGAAGGAACTGGAACGGGCAGGAGTGAGATGGGGGCAGGATATTAGGACATGTTGGACAGGGAGAGGAGCTTGACAGGGCGTGTGTTTATTTATTGTAGTTAATTTATGGCAAAGGTCGGGTCTAGTCTATTATTTTTAGCGAGGTTAAAATGCCTTTCTATCTTAAGGTCTCATGCTTGAATAGGAGGAGGAGGAGAAGAAAGGGAGGAGGAAGAACTATTTTTTGAAGTATCTTTCGCTTTGTATACAATCCTTCAGAGTCCTTCACGGGCCTCTTCGCTCCTTCACGCATCCTACAGGAGTCATGGGAGGGCATTAGAAGTCCCACAGGATTGCTATAGTATTCCTAGGTTTTTATAAGTACTTTGACAATGGCATGGGTGGCTCAAATAGGGATTAATATTACTACTACTGATACTGAAAATACTAATACTGATCGTTGTATTGAAGACATGATTAATCTAGCAATGCCTGTCATATTGTTATGTCTTGTAGTAAGTTTTGTCTAATTTGTGGTTTTTAAGGAATATCTGGAAGTATCATGTCATTGTGAATTGGCTGAAATAGGGACTTCTAATCATTGTAACTGAAAACTGACTCCAGATTCGTGTTCAGCATGCCCGACAACTACTAGGAACTAATTTTCAAGCAAATCTATTTTTCTAAAAATATTGGAAATTTTGCAAGGTGTATGCCTTGATTTTTTTTGAAAATCACGTTTTTTTCAATAACTAAAAAACTAAGGCAGATAAATGCAAGAGGTAAAAAAGTAAGTATGAAGTAGATCAAGGGCTATCATTTGGCATAAAGCAAAAAAATATTAATTGGTAAATAACAGAGAAAATAGCATATTCGTACATTTATACAAAATGTCCATTTTCTCGACAACCATGAGGTGTTTTGACAAGCCGATTACTGCGTCATGTAGAACACCTCAAGATGAACCTTTGTTACTTCCATAAGTTTTCTTACGACTCATAGTTTTGCGGCAAAATAACAAAAACCTGATTTTCGTCAATTTTGGAATATTTTTGAGCAGCCAGAAATTCGAAAATATTTTTTCCATTAGATAATTGGAAATGGCGGGGATACAATTGTAGATCCATCCATTGACAATAACTTTTGATGGGTAAGTGTTGCTGTGTGAGAACAAGTTGTGAGTTGAACGCGTTATAGTAAATATATAAGTTTATAATTCAGAAACCGTTCATGATAGGTCAGTGTTATGCAGAGAGCAGTGTTGCCACCTCAGTGTAGGGGGAGGGACTCACTCTAGAGGATTGTCACGCAGTGTAATATATCATACTTCTAGTTTAAAGCTAAGTTTTTAACTATCCACCTACAAGCACAAGCCTAATAATTCCTCCCACACACCACACACACAAGCTACTAGTTCCTGCCACACACACACACACATACTAGTTCCGGGTACTCCGTAGTGTAGTGGTTAGCACGCTGGGTTCACAACCGAGAAGTCCCGGGTTCGATCCCCGGGCGGAGTGGAGACAGACAGGCGGTCTTCTTAAAACCCGAGCCCCTGTCCACCCACCAGTGAATGGGTACCGGGTGTTAGCCGGGGGTTTGTGACCCCCCTCCCGGGGTGGTGGCTTCCCCCAACACTAACCACTAAGCAGGAAGGATACAAATGTTGCTATGGAGACTAGGCCATACTAGCATTGCTCAGGCCCTGTAAAATACTACTACATGAATACACACACACCTGTTTTCTCTCCACATTAGTGTTTCGTTTTCATAGTCCCTCCCACACACACCTCCACCTACTCTCTCCACATAACGGTTTCCTCTCCACTTCTTCCACACACACACACACACCTCCACCTGCTCTCTCCACATAACGGTTACCTCTCCACTTCTTCCACACACACCTCCACCTCTCCTCTCCACCGCCTTCCCCAAAACCCGCTCACCAACGTACACTCCTACAAAAAATCAAAGCCATGTAAATAATAAATAAATAAATAACTCTCTCACTGCCCTGTAATCTAAGGATACAAAAAGCCTCCCTGAAATAACACAGAGTGACGAGCCTGTCGCCGCCTCTCCCAAAACCAGCCAACAAACGCACACTCGCACACACAAAGCACCACGCCACACACACACTCACGCTAACTGGCCTATAAGAAGAAAGTAAGGAAGCTACAAGAGGCCGTGAGACCTACACTATAAATCCAAGGATACAAAAACACTTGCTGAAATATTACTGCATGACAAGGTTTAGAGCATGAGACAATAAGGAGCTACAAGAGGCCGTCAGATCTACACCCGGCAGTTCCAGTAGTTGTGTGTTTACTTGAGTGATTGATTGATTTAATGCCTAAGAAGGGTAATGTGCCAGCCATCAGAGGTCATATGGCACTATGGCAAGGCATGTCAAGGGTCAGAGGTTACAGAATAATAGTGACACGATGAGGGAAGGGGAAAGCACGGAATGTTACAGCAGGATGGTGAGATCCGATGTAGGATGTGGATGTGTTGGAGGAAGAAGGTTACATTGTCCAGGGAGAAGGAGGGGGATTCCGGGAGCATGTCCGCAAGACAGGGAGGTCGGGAAAGGGAGGACAAATGAGGGAAGGAACTGGAATGGGCAGGAGTGAGATGGGGGCAGGATATTAGGACATGTTGGACAGGGAGAGGAGCTTGACAGGGTGTGTGTTTATTTATTGTAGTTAATTTATGGCAAAGGTCGTGTCTAGAGCCTATTATTTTTGGCGAGGTTAAAATTCCTTTCTATCTTAAGGTCTCATGCTTGAATAGGAGGAGGAGGAGAAGAAAGGGAGGAGGAAGAACTATTTTTTTAAGTATCTTTCGCTTGGTATACAATCCTTCAGAGTCCTTCACGGGCCTCTTCGCTCCTTCACGCATCCTACAGGAGTCATGGGAGGGCATTAGAAGTCCCACAGGATTGCTATAGTATGCCTAGGTTTTTATAAGTACTTTGACAATGGCATGGGTGGCTCAAATAGGGATTAATACTACTAATACTAATACTGAAAATACTACTACTGATCGTTGTATTGAAGTCATGATTAATCTAGCAATGCCTGTCATATTGTTATGTCTTGTAGTAAGTTTTGTCTAATTTGTGGTTTTTAAGGAATATCTGGAAGTATCATGTCATTGTGAATTGGCTGAAATAGGGACTTCTAATCATTGTAACTGAAAACTGACTCCAGATTCGTGTTCAGCATGCCCGATAACTACTAGGGACTAATTTTCAAGCAAATCTATTTTTCTAAAAATATTGGAAATTTTGCAAGGTGTATGCCTTGATTTTTTTTGAAAATCACGTTTTTTTCAATAACTAAAAAACTATGGCAGATAAATGCAAGAGGTAAAAATGTAAGTATGAAGTAGATCAAGGGCTATCATTTGGCGTAAAGCAAAAAAATATTGATTGGTAAATAACCGAGAAAATAGCACATTCGTACATTTATACAAAATATCAATTTTCTCGACAACCATGAGGTGTTTTGACAAGCCAATTACTGCGTCATGTAGAACACCTCAAGATGAACCTTTGTTACTTCCGTAAGTTTTCTTACGACTCATAGTTGTGCGGCAAAATAACAAAAACCTGATTTTCGTCAATTTTGGAATATTTTTGAGCAGCCAGAAATTCGAAGAAAAAAAATTTCGTTAGATAATTGGAAATGCCGGGGCTACAATTGTAGATCCATCCATTGACAATAACTTTTGATGGGTAAGTGTCGCTGTGTGATAACAAGTTGTGAGCTGAACGCGTTATAGTAAATATATAAGTTTATAATTCAGAAAGCGTTCCTGATAGGTCAGTGTTATGCAGAGAGCAGTGTTGCCACCTCAGTGTAGGGGGAGGGACTCACGCTAGAGCATTGTCACGCAGTGTAATATAGCACACTTCTAGTTTAAAGCAGTTTTACTTTGAAAATCGCAAGTTAGACTGAACCTAAGAACAAAAAATAGAAATTGCAACCCAGCATATTTGATTAACATCTACATACATACATACATACACACACACACACACATAAATAGATACCTTAACATTTCCATTATAATACCCGCCTCCATATATAAAAAAATAATACTCAATTTAAAAAGTATATAACTGCATTGAAGAAACTCCTTTAAAAGTGAAATGGTTTGGCAATAACATAACTCTTGCAACATATAAAGAGATAGATATAATATATAGAGATAAGAAAGTAATAAAGAGAGAGAGAGAGAGAGAGAGAGAGAGAGAGAGAGAGAGAGAGAGAGAGAGAGAGAGAGAGAGAGAGAGAGAGAAAATTGATTGACTGAAGTTGTAAAATGTGAATTCGTGGCATCTTAACATGGTAAACACACGCAAGAAGACGTTACTGCATGGCTCGGCCTTAGTCAATAGTGTGCCAGTATTACCTCCCCGCCCTGCTCAATGCCTTACAAAGTAATAATGCCTCACACCACACCTTGCAAGCCAAAAACATAATAAAAATAATATGACACTATCTAAATATCAAATAAACGATACCAATAATAATATCCGACACCACCTCTTCAAGTTACCGAAACATAATATCAATCATAATATCTGATACCCCATTCATGATAGCAAAACATACGAACCTGTACCCACACCTAACACTCCGTAGCGTTGCCTTAGAACATAAGAACATAAGAAAACAAGGAAGCTACAAGAGGCCATGAGACCTACACGTGGTAGTTCCTGTCTTATATAACACGTCTACACAAAAAATATTGATCCTCCGTAATCATTTGTATGAGTTGTATAAGGTAATTTGTATGAGTTGTATGAGTATGATGTGTGAGTCCCATGTTATTGCTTGTGCCCGAGGTCCAGTCAACGTGAATCCATACTGTTATATCACTTTTAATCTAGTCATTGTAATGCTTTCAACCTTCAAGAGCTCCCTGACTTTCGTTAAGTTCTAAATTAGTCATCACTCAAATGTCTGAACACTTACTGCCTTATCTTATAGCCTTGATGAGTAGCATGGCCTGTACAGTGATATAGTAAAGCTAAGGGGACGTGGACATAGGGGACATACTTGCTACAAGGGCATGGAAGGCGGAAGTAGAAAAATGGTTTAAGGCAGCGTCACACTAGCAAATTTTCCGTCAATTTTTTCCCGCAACTTTCTGAAAATCGATTGAAAAACTAACATGGCTCCCACACCCAGGCCGGCCATCGCTGCTGTATATATTAATTATGTGTTTTGTCAATCGTAGACGAGCCAAACTAGCTCAAAACCGTGCATGGCTGGCTCGTCAAGCAAAAGTGTGTTTACCATACATAGACTGCTGAAAGAGCTGGGTTTGGAGGACCAGGAGACCATGAGGAACTAACAACAGTCTAGTCATGTGACAAGCCAAAATAGCTCAAACTAGCCCAAAACCGTGCATGGCTGGCTCGTCAAGCAAAAGTGTTTACCATAGACTGGTGAAAGAGCTGTGTTTGGAGGACCACGAGACAATGGGGAACTAACAACAGTCTAGTCATGCAAGACTGTTGGCCGTTATATAAACCACAAATTCAATCTATTTACACGTGTAATTCAATGAGTGAGTGATTGATGTAATGCCAAGAAGGGGGAAGGTGCCAGCCATCAGAGGTCCTGTGGCACTAGGGCAAACCATCAAAAGGGAGATTTAATTCAATAAGTTACGGGAATATTTTGACTACTTTAAAATACTTTGAATTATAATTGTAATACAGGTAAGTATTAATTGTCCGACCTTGGGGGGACCGAAGGTAGGTCGGATAATTGGAATAGTCGGATGGATGTTGGGATATCACAGTAACCATAAACGTAAGGACAAAATTGGTATAGACATAAAGGAATCAGCTCTTAAGCCGAGGCATGGTAGCTGAAAGTAAAATGCATGCATAAATAAAGCCACAAATCAATGTTGTCTATACACTAAAAAAAAAACTAAGTAAAATAAATGGCCAAAACAAGACACAATGTGGTGGTGAAAAAAGTCGGTTGTTTGGACAAGTCGGATGTTGGGAATTTGGGTGTAATGAAAACTTTTATTCCTTTATCGTTTATCTGAACAGTAATCACTATGGACTTTGATTTGACAATTAACGTTGGCGAAACTTGCCGTGTGGAGACTAGCGAGTCCGTCCGTGACTGACGCCGGCGGAGAAAGATGACGGAATGATTAACGACGACGGTAACTGTAGACATTGACGGAGAAATTTGCAGTGTGACGGCGGCTTTAGAGGACAGCAGGGCGGGTGTGAAGTAACCCCTTGAGGCCCAGAACGTAATTTCCATTGTAATTTGGGTACCATTAGACATTTTTAGTGACTATAAGCAATGTTTTATAGATATGACCTGTTTAGTATCCTTGTCCACTAACTACTGTGGTATATTCAGTGACTTTTCGTTATTTTATGGCTGACAACAGACCATTTTATATAGCCAAGGAAAGATCTGGGCGTGAAGGGTTAAGTCATCTCATCTTAATCTGAATAATAAACAAAATTTAAATCAGGGTATTATTATTATTATTATTATTATTATTATATTATTATTATTATTATTATTATTATTATTATTATTATTATTATTATATTTTTAATTTTATTTTTTATTTTTTTTATTACAAATTAACTAATATTTCGCCTTTCCTTTACGTGAATATCTATCTATCTATAGTTAGGTCACAGTCTGATGTAAATATAGTGCAAGGAAACTTAGGTTGGTTAACAAGTGGGTGTAGTATTTTTAACGAGGCAAAAATTCCATTCTATCTTAAGGTCTCCTGGTTAAAATGATGCCTGTGTTTACCTGATACTAGGGTTAACTATGATAAAATACAGCTGCCATTAAGAAGAAGTGTAGTATTCCCTTCTCCTGGCATCATATATCAGGCAGTAAGCAGCAAGGGGTTAAAATGATGCCTGTGTTTACCTGATACTAGGGTTAACTATGATACAATACAGCTGCCATTAAGAAGAAGTGTAGTATTCCCTTCTCCTGGCATCAAATATCAGGCAGTAAGCAGCAAGGGGTTAAAATGATGCCTGTGTTTACCTGATACTAGGGTTAACTATGATAAAATACAGCTGCCATTAAGAAGAAGTGTAGTATTCCCTTCTCCTGGCATCAAATATCAGGCAGTAAGCAGCAAGGGGTTAAAATGATGCCTGTGTTTACCTGATACTAGGGTTAACTATGATACAATACAGCTGCCATTAAGAAGAAGTGTAGTATTCCCTTCTCCTGGCATCAAATATCAGGCAGTAAGCAGCAAGGGGTTAAAATGATGCCTGTGTTTACCTGATACTAGGGTTAACTATGATACAATACAGCTGACATTAAGAAGAAGTGTAGTATTCCCTTCTCCTGGCATATATCCATTCTATCTTAAGGTCTCATGCTTAAAATAATGCCTGTGTTTACCTGATACTAGGGTTAACTATGATAAAATACAGCTGCCATTAAGAAGTGTAGTATTCCCTTCTCCTGGCATCAAATATCAGGCAGTAAGCAGCAAGGGGGCAGGATTTTTCGCCTCGTTAAAAAACAGTAGTCAGATGTCAGATGGAATTTAATATTGATAAGTGTAGCGTTAAGAATCTTGGTAGAATAAACCCTGGTAATAGATACACTATACGCAATGCATCGCTGAAAAGATCAGAAGGCGAGAAGATCTGGGAGTGAGGGTGAGCTCAGACCTCCGTCCTAGGAAACAATGTATTGAGGCTAGAAATAGAGCTAATAGTGTTAGGATTCATTGCCAGGTGTGTTAGAAGTAGAAGTGGTGAGGTTATTCAGGTTTATAATGCATGAATCCCTTCACGCCCAGATCTTTCCTTGGCTAGAAAAAAAATCTGTTGTCGAGCCATAAAATTACGAAAAGTCGCTGAATATACCAAAATAGTTAGTGGACAAGGATACTAAACAGGTCATAGCTATTAAAATATTGCTTATAGTCATTACAAATAATCTAATGGTACCCAAATTACAATGAAATTACGTTCTGGGTCTCAAGGAGTTACTGTGAAATGACGTCGTGAGCCTCAAGGGGTCAAGGAACATTCCCTTCAGTATTTGGGAAGTTCACTCCCTGGAGGCTTTGATTGAATGATTGAATGCTAAAGGAAAATATGCCAGCCATGGGAGGTCATATGGCACTATGGCAAAGCATATAAAGGGTCACAGGTCAGGGTCACAGAGTAAGAGTGACACGGTGAGGGGCGAGGAAGGGAATGTTACAGCAGGAGGGTTAGGTCAAAGGAAGGCTGTGGATTTGTTAGGGGAAGATCATAAGATATATACGATACTTTGATCCTAGCTAGACACTTGCAAGTATCTCCCTGGAGGTCTGAGTAAACAACCTCAACACACACCCACAAAGTAAGTGTATTGCATTATGTCTCTATGGACTAACTAAACTAAATATTTTCCCACCTGGCGACGGGGATGAGTGTGTTACATATATAAGTTTCTTTTTAACGAGGCAAAAAATCCTGCCCCCTTGCTGCTTACTGCCTGATATTTGATGCCAGGAGAAGGGAATACTACTGTTTATCTGAATTTCAGTTGTATTTTATCATAGTTAACCCTAGTATCAGGTAAACACAGGCATCATTTTAACCCCTTGCTGCTTACTGCCTGATATTTGATGCCAGGAGAAGGGAATACTACTGTTTATCTGAATTTCAGTTGTATTTTATCATAGTTAACCCTAGTATCAGGTAAACACAGGCATCATTTTAACCCCTTGCTGCTTACTGCCTGATATTTGATGCCAGGAGAAGGGAATACTACACTTCTTCTTAATGGCAGCTGTATTGTATCATAGTTAACCCTAGTATCAGGTAAACACAGGCATCATTTTAACCCCTTGCTGCTTACTGCCTGATATTTGACGCCAGAAGGGAATACTACACTTTATCTGAATGTCACTTGTATTGTATCATAGTTAACCCTAGTATCAGGTAAACACAGGCATCATTTTAAGCATGAGACCTTAAGATAGCACGGAATTTTTGCCTCGTTAAAAACAATAGAGTATGTAAAGTCTAGCACTGCAAGAAACTGCCGGTCAACATTTATTATTATTGTTATTATTGTTATTGTTATTGTTATTGCTTACCTGTGTCTGTCTTGCTGGCGGCCTCAAAGTCCTCCACTAGCATGGGCACATCATCGTCGTCATCATCAATGCCCCCGGCCGCTGTGTTACCTGTAAACATGGGATGACTTAGTAGGCTTAGTCCGTGGTATTAGCCCTTAGAGCCTGTGGTGGGGGAGGACCCGTTACCTTAGTGTGACACCCGGGTTACCAGTTACCTTCCCCGGGTTACTCCAGGTACCCATTGATCAACCCCGAAGGAAGGAATGACAGCTGGGTGGGCTGGTCGCCGACTTGCCCTGGCCGGGATTCCAACCAGGGCCCGCAGATTGGTAGCCAGGCACGCTAGCCACTGCACCACCGAGGCGACATAAGAAAATAAGGAAGCTACAAGAGGCTGTGAGACCTACACATGGTAGTTCCTGTCACCTAACACTACCTACATCCACCTTGCATCCCCATCCATAACACTGTCCAGCCTCCCTTTAAAGCTCCCTAATGACTCCACACTAACTACCTGTCTACTACTACTACTACTACTACTACATCCATAACACTGTCCAGCCTCCCTTTAAAGCTCCCTAATGACTCCACACTAACTACCTGTCTACTGAGTCCATGCCAATCATTCACCACCCTATTTGTGAACCAGTTTTTCCCTATTTCCTTTCTAAATCTACGCCCTTCCAGCTTGAATCCGTGACTTCTTGTTCTACCCTGGTTAAAAGCCGTAAGAACTTTTCCTACCTCTCCTTTGTCAAATCCCTTTATCCACATAAAAACTTCTATCAGATTGCCCCTTACTCTGCGTCTCTCGAGTGAGTGTAACTTTAATAACTTCAATCTCTTCTCATAACTAAAGTTACGCATCCCTTGTATCCTTTTGGTCATCCCCGACAACCCACGAGGGACTGGCTAGATTATGTCAGTTATTTTGATGCGTTTTTGTGGACAATAAAATACCTATCTATCTATCATCTATGTCTGTGCCGGGTTAATACCAGGAGGCCAGCATAGAGTGGGTGACCTCCAACGATGCATTCCGGGTGTCTTTACTCTGTGCCCCAACACGACCGACAGGCACACAGTGGTGCCTGACGGAGATACCGGGGGCAGGATACCTTCACACACCTCTATCTCTCTCTCTCTGAAGCTACATAGTGGTGCCTGACGGAGATACCGGGGGCAGGATACCTTCACACACCTCTATCTCTCTCTCTCTGAAGCTACACAGTGGTGCCTGACGGAGATACCGGGGGCAGGATACCTTCACACACCTCTATCTCTCTCTCTCTGAAGCTACATAGTGGTGTCTGATCTCTCCGTCTCTCACACATTGGCCACCTCCCTTATAGTCAGCCGTTTTAAAATAATCCGCAATCAAAATCTGAACACAAGACAATAAACAAAGTACACACACACAGAGACAGATATAAGGATGCAATGATTAAAAAAAATATAACATAGGTAAAGAATTATGGTTGTTTCTGATGGGTTTCTTTTGCAATATGCCACAGACTTGCCTCCTTTACGGGTGCACCAACAAACTGTGCCTTTCCACAGCTTGGCACACATTTCCCACCGATACGGGCATGGGAAATGTGTGGAGAAGGGCAGATTGTGGCCCCTAATGTGACATAAGAACATAGGAAAATAAGGAAGCTACAAGAGGCCGGGAGACTAGAAGAGGGGCTGATTTTTTATCCAACGCGCTTTTTACGGCGGGAACGGGACGGATTTTTCCCTGCGCTTTTTACAGGTCGTGTTTTTACGGAAATATGGCGTGGATATTTTTTTTTTTTTTTGATTCGGTGTTTTGAATCAATATTTAACCTACCTAGGCCTAGTATGCAAAGACAAAAAGGGTCTGGACGATGACTTCCATTAAAAAAATAAGATTATGGAAATATCAAATTCTTCAGAAAAAAAAGGATGCCATTAGCTATTTCCTATTATTAGATTGAGTTAAGAGTGAAATTTAGAGCTCCGGAAAATGAAGTTATAATAATACAGTTAAATAAATGTATATGTTATATATAAAAATAAAAATAATAACTACGTCATCCCTGCCTCCCTAAAACAACAACAATAATATCAAAAATATATTACAAACTCTAACAAAGATTTTCAGGTTAATCACACACACATATTCCTATAAATATTTCATAAAGGTTAGGAAAACATGGAATTTTTTTTATTACAAACCAACTTGTATAAAAAGAACTACTATTTGTGAGTGCATTTAAAATATTGAGTAGATGTCAGAACAAGATGATTCACCCCTTCACGCACAGATCTTTCCTTGGCTATATAAAATGGTCTGTTGTCAGCCATAAAATAACGAAAAGTCACTGAATATACCACAGTAGTTAGTGGACAAGGATACTAAACAGGTCATAGCTATAAAATATTTCTTATAGTCACTACAAATCGTCTAATGGTACCCAAATTACAATGGAAATTACGTTCTGGGCCTCAAGGGGTTAATGTATTGAGTAGATGTCATAGTGAATATGATGAGTAGTGACTATAAGCAATGTTTTATAGCTATGACCTGTTTAGTATCCTTGTCCACTAACTACTGTGGTATATTCAGTGACTTTTCGTTATTTTATGGCTGACAACAGACCATTTCATATAGCCAAGGAAAGATCTGGGCGTGAAGGGGTTACTATTGCCTTGATTTAACTCAATGGAATATAAAAGTGCCTGTTTTGTGTTAAGATGATAAAAAGAAACATAATATAACTCAATGGAAGATAAGAATACAATATACAACGTAGGCGTAACCCCTTGAGGCCCAGAACGTAATTTCCATTGTAATTTGGGTACCATTAGATGATTTGTAGTGACTATAAGCAATGTTTTATACACATGACCTGTTTAGTAGCCTTGTCCACTAGCTTATTGGGTATATTTAGTTAGTTTTTTGTAATTTTATGGCTAACAACAGACAATTTTATATAGCCAAGGAAAGATCTGGGCGTGAAGGGGTTAAACGTAATAATAATAATAATAATAATAATAATAAGAAAGAGCCCCCCATATCGTATATAAATAAAGAAAAAAAAGAAAAAAAGCCTAACAGATGGTATATAAAAAAAAAAAGCCCCCCAGATGGTTTAAAAAAAAAAAGTGCCCCCCTGATGGTATATATAAAAAAAGTGCCCCCCAGATAGTATATATATATATAAATAAAAGTGCCCCCCTGATGGTATATATAATATATATAAATAAAAGTGCCCCCCAGATGGTATATATATATATATAAAAAGTGCCCCCCAGATGGTATATATATATATATATAAAAAAGTGCCCCCCCAGATGGTAAATAAATAAAAAGGTGGTCCCCAGGTGGTCTTACTTGTGGTGACTGTGGATGCCAGGCGCTTCAGCTGGTTGAATCCCTCTGCACTGAGGTGGTTGAGAATGCCAGGCAGCATCTCTGTGATTTGCTTGCTCTCAGCGTGGCCGGACACAGCAAAGGTGTTGGCGTTGAGGGAGGCCTGCACTTTGGGGTTGTTGAAGTGTATCACAGAGCCATCCTCCTTGATCATGTTCACCTGGAGGACACATAAAAACACATTAGAACATCATAAGAACATCCTCCTTGATCATGTTCACCTGGAGGACACATAAAAACATATTAGAACATCATAAGAACGTCCTCCTTGATCATGTTCACCTGGAGGACACATAAAAACATATTAGAACATCATAAGAACATCCTCCTTGATCATGTTCACCTGGAGGCACATAAAAACATATTAGAACACCATAAGAACATCCTCCTAGATCATGCTCACCTGGAGGACACATAAAAACACATTAGAACATCATAAGAACATCCTCCTAGATCATGTTCACCTGGAGGACACATCAGACACATATTAGAACATTAGCACATAAGGAAGACATGTATATATAAGAAAATAAGAAAGACAACACATAAGAACATAGGAAATTAAGGAAGACACAAGAAACATATAAGAACATAAAATAAGGAAGACACAAGAACACCCAACACCCTACACACACACACACACACACACTCATCTCCCTACACACACACACACACACACTCATCTCCCCACACACACACCCATCACCCTACACACACACTCATCTCCCTACACACACACACACAGGGAACTCCGTAGTGTAGTGGTTAGCACGCTGGGTCCAGGTCGTTTCGGCCGTATGTAATTTAGACTGTGACGCCCAAACTGACAAACGGCCGAATTGTCTCACAGCCTACCTTGTATACAGCCTAACTAACCAAACTGTTATTTCACCCTTTATGTATAGTACCAGTCTTTCTGATATATATATATATGAACGCCCGCAGAGAGTGACGTAGAGTGTTAACAGTTGTACAGTAGACATTGATCAAGACCCCATACCAGATGCCTTCCTGTTAATGGACTTTGTTGTTGTTGATGACGCCCACGCCCACCACTTAATCTTTTCAGGTTGAAGACAGAGGGATGGACCGAGAGAGGCCAGAACTCGGTATTGCGATGGAACCTTCCGTAGTGTAAAGGCTCCTTGCATTCAACTGTACTATAAAAATAAAAATAACAGACTACAGCGAACAGCGTAGAAGACATAGCGGTATTTTCCAACCCTGTATGTGTGAGGGTCATCTGTAGTCTCTGATCAGCTAAATTCCTTTCCCACTAAGAGGCTGGATACTTTCATGGATGGGGATGAAAGGTGGATGTGATGTAGGTAGTGTTAAATAATAAGAACTACCACGTGTAGGTCTCGCGGCCTCTTGTAGCTTCCTTATTTCTAATGTTTCTAATGTTCTTACTCAAGTCATGCTTTTGTAAGAGGCGAGGAACAAGTGAAACAATTCCCACTAGCCTTTGTTGTAATGAGTAGGAAACACAAGAGCCTATAAGAGGTCTTGCAGGGCATCAAGAGTGTTACCCGAGGGGAAGGTAGAGGTGTCAGTGGCTGATTGTAAGGCTGCTTTTATGGGGAGCAGTGACATGTATTTCCTGACATCCCCACAAAGGGATGTATCTTCCACAGGTGACAGGCAGCGTGGAGGAAGGCAGGTGTCATTGGGCTTTGAGTGCCATATAGGATATCTGGGGCCGGGCATTCATATAGTAAGGAGGGACGTACTTGCACTTTGCTATATTCCTGCACGGCATAACACATAGTATATATATTATGATGTGACCAAAGACTACTCTATACTGGACTTGCTACTCATTTTGGGCTATTTCCAGTGGAGGCCAGTTTTGCGATTCCTGCCATTTTTTAACATCACTCCCTTTTCCCTTCCTATGGTTTATCAGTATATATGATATACCGTTATCTTCGTAAATGTTTGTTCTATAATATTATCAAATAAAAAACAGTAAAATGGAATAAAGAAATGCCATTATGAGAGAGTTAAGAAATATGCATGATCTCAATATTCACTTGAACTCTTCGCCATTTAATATTTTGCGAGAAAACATTTTAGATGCTAGCGATAGAAAGAAGCGGATTTTCATTAGCTTTCCATTGATATATTTCGTTTTCTGATAAATGAATCATAACCATGCATAAATTAGCGTTAACTAAAAAAATAACCATCTATCGGGATAATTACCCGATGGATGATGTTATTTATTTAGTTAACGCTAATTTATGCATGGTTCTAATTCATTTATCAGAAAATGAAATATAGCAATGGAAAGCTAATTAAATTCCGCTTCTATTGATATGTTGCATGTAAAAAGTCTTCACGCAAAATATCAAATTGCGATGAGTTTAAGTGAATATAAGTTCATGCATATTTCTTCAGTCTCATAATGGAATTTCTTTAGTGTATTTTAGTTTTTTATTTGATAATATTATAGAACAAACAGTTACGAAGATAACAGTGTCTGATATGCCATAGTCTACTGTATTCATGGAACACTTTTTTACTTGCCGATACGATTGATGATGTTATTTTTTTAGTTAACGCTAATTTAGGCATGGTGGTAATTCATTTATCAGAAAACTAAATATATCAATGGAAAGCTAATGAAAATCCGCTTCTTTCTATCGCTAGCATCTAAAATGTTTTCTCGCAAAATATTAAATGGCGAAGAGTTTAAGTATATATTGAGGTCATGCATATTTCTTCACTCTCTCATAATGGCATTTCTTTAGTGTATTTTACTGTTTTTTATTTGATAATATTATAGAACAAACAGTTACGAAGATAACGGTATATCATATATACTGATAAACCATAGGAAGGGAAATAGGGGTGATGTTCTAAAATGGCAGGAATCGCAAAACTGGCCTCCACTGGTCATGGGCGGGTTGGCGCGGGGCACGAGTGGCAAGTCCAGTATAGAGTAGTCTTTGGTGTGATGCATAGTAGTATGATGTGACACATTATGTTATATGGTGTGAAGCCTGAATTCAATGATATATAAAGTCATTTAGGGAATACATTATTTAACTAAGGTTGTACTTTAACGGTCGTATTTATATGAAAATATGATTAATCTGGTGGCTCCGTGCGGCCATGTGGGCTACAAAAGTTAACATCCCTGCCCCGTCCCTTCGACCTAAACGTCTCTCGGCCGAAATGGTTCACGGCCGAATCGACCCAAACTCAGCACACTCGTTTCGCAACCGAGAAGTCCCGGGTTCGATCCCCGGGCGGAGCGAAGACAGACGGGCGGTCTTCTTAAAACCTGAGCTCAAGTTGTTTCGTACACCAGTAGATTCGTACACCAAAAAGTTGTTTCGTGGTCTATATGAAGCCATAGTCGTTTCGTACACTCAGCTCAGAGTTGAACTTGACTACTAGAGTTACGAATCGACACCAGGTATGTACAAAAAAACAACTCAAAATCAGTGTACGAAACAACTAACAAAACCTGGGTACGAAACAACTTGTCTACAAAACTCCCTGTTATCAACTAGATAGGTTTCCGAGAGAGAGACACTTAGAACAAAAGCTTACCCTTCTCGTAAGTTACCTAAATATAATCCTTATAAAATATATATATGTGTGTGTGTGTCTGTGCCGGGTTAATACCAGGAGGCCAGCATAGAGTGGGTGACCTCCAACGATGCATTCCGGGTGTCTTTACTCTGTGCCCCAACACGACCGACAGGCACACAGTGGTGCCTGACGGAGATACCGGGGGCAGGATACCTTCACACACCTCTATCTCTCTCGGAAGCTACACAGTGGTGCCTGACGGAGATACCGGGGGCAGGATACTTTCACACACCTGTCCACCCAGCAGTGAATGGGTACCGGGTGTTAGCCGGGGGTTTGTGACCCGCCTCCCGGGGTGGTGGCTTCCCCCAACACTAACCACTAAGCAGGAATGATAAAATAAATGTTGACATGGAGACGGGGCCACACGAGCGTTGCTCAGGCCCTGTAAAATACAACTACATGAATACACACAGTAGCTTCCCTCACCTCCTCAATGCCGAGATGATGTTGACGGTAAGTTTCTTTAGGGAGTTTTGCAGCTTCCTTACACACACACACACACACCCTACACACACACACACACACACACCCTACACACACACACACAGTAGCTTCCCTCACCTCCTCAATGCCGGAGATATTGTTGACGGTAAGTTTCTTGAGGGAGTTTTGCAGCTTCCTTACACACACACACACATACCATACACACACACACACACACACATCACCCTACACACACACATCACCCTACACACACACATCACCCTACACACACACACACACACAGTAGCTTCCCTCACCTCCTCAATGCCGGAGATATTGTTGACGGTAAGTTTCTTGAGGGAGTTTTGCAGCTTCTTACACACACACACACCCATCACCCTACACACACACACATCATTCTACACACACACACACACACACACCCAAGACCCTACACACACACACACAGTAGCTTCCCTCACCTCCTCAATGCCGGAGATATTGTTGACGGTAAGTTTCTTGAGGGAGTTTTGCAGCTTCTTATCGTCGGTGGCTGAGGAGCGATGGACGACCTTCTTCTTGCGACGAGCGCTTCCCTTGCCGCCGATCCGCACCTGCTGCTGCAGCTTGGCCAGCTTCTCCGCGTTCATCTTGCTCTCTAGGGAAGACAGGGCGTGTGTTGAGGTGTGCTGGTTTGTGTACAAGATATAACCGCCCTACTCCTTCACGCCCAGATCTTTCCTTGGCTATATGAAATTGTTTGTTGTCGAGCCCTAAAATCACGAGAAGTCACTGAATATATCACAGTAGTTAGTGGACAAGGATACTAAACAGGTCATAGCTATAAAATATTGCTTATAGTCACTACAAATCATCTGTTGTTAGCCATAAAATAACGAAAAGTCACTGAATATACCACAGTAGTTAGTGGACAAGGATACTAAACAGGTCATAGCTATAAATTATTGCTTATAGTCACTACAAATCGTCTAATGGTACCCAAATTACAATGGCAATTACGTTCTGGGCTTCAAGGGTTTAATAGGGCATGAAAGACCGGGGGGTGTTGCGTACAAAATGTCATCATTTTGAGTTAACTAGATTGGGTGCAGTCAATTCGTCCACAAGTTGTTTCGTACACCAGTAGATTCGTACACCAAAAAGTTGTTCCGTGGTCTATATGAAGCCATAGTCGTTTCGTACACTCAGCTCAGAGTTGAACTTGACTACTAGCGTTACGAATCGACACCAGGTATGTACCAAAAAAAAAACTCAAAATCAGTGTACGAAACAACTAACAAAACCTGGGTACGAAACAACTTGTGTACGAAACTCCCCGTTATCAACTAGATAGGTTTCCGAGAGAGAGAGAGACACTTAGAACAAAAGCTTACCCTTCTCGTAAGTTACCTAAATATATTCCTTGTGAGTGTGAGTGTGAGTGTGAGTGTGAGTGAGTGAGTGTGTGTGTGTGTGTGTGTGTGTGTGTGTGTGTGTGTGTGTGTCTGTGCCGGGTTAATACCAGGAGGCCAGCATAGAGTGGGTGACCTCCAACGATGCATTCCGGGTGTCTTTAATCTGTGCCCCAACACGACCGACAGGCACACAGTGGTGCCTGACGGAGATACCGGGGGCAGGATACCTTCACACACCTCTATCTCTCTCTCTGAAGCTACATAGTGATGCCTGACGGAGATACCGGGGGCAGGATACCTTCACACACCTCTATCTCTCTCTCTGAAGCTACATAGTGATGCCTGACGGAGATACCGGGGGCAGGATACCTTCACACACCTCTATCTCTCTCTCTCTGAAGCTACACAGTGGTTCCTGACGGAGATACCGGGGGCAGGATACCTTCACACACCTCTATCTCTCTCTCTCTGAAGCTACACAGTGGTGCCTGACGGAGATACCGGGGCAGGATACCTTCACACACCTCTATCTCTCTCTCTGAAGCTACACAGTGATGCCTGACGGAGATACCGGGGGCAGGATACCTTCACACACCTCTCTCTCTCTCTCTCTGAAGCTACACAGTGGTGCCTGACGGAGATACCGGGGGCAGGATACCTTCACACACCTCTATCTCTCTCTCTGAAGCTACACAGTGGTGCCTGACGGAGATACCGGGGGCAGGATACCTTCACACACCTCTATCTCTCTCTCTCTGAAGCTACACAGTGGTGCCTGACTGAGATACCGGGGGCAGGATACCTTCACAAACCTCTATCTCTCTCTCTGAAGCTACACAGTGGTGCCTGACGGAGATACCGGGGGCAGGATACCTTCACACACCTCTATTTTCTCTCTCTGAAGCTACACAGTGGTGCCTGACGGAGATACCGGGGGCAGGATACCTTCACACACCTCTATCTCTCTCTCTCTGAGGCTACACAGTGGTGCCTGACGGAGATACCGGGGGCAGGATACCTTCACACACCTTTATCTCTCTCTCTGAAGCTACACAGTGGTGCCTGACGGAGATACCGGGGGCAGGATACCTTCACACACCTCTATCTCTCTCTCTGAAGCTACACAGTGGTGCCTGACGGAGATACCGGGGCAGGATACCTTCACACACCTCTATCTCTCTCTCTGAAGCTACACAGTGATGCCTGACGGAGATACCGGGGGCAGGATACCTTCACACACCTCTATCTCTCTCTCTCTGAAGCTACACAGTGGTGCCTGACGGAGATACCGGGGGCAGGATACCTTCACACACCTTTATCTCTCTCTCTGAAGCTACACAGTGGTGCCTGACGGAGATACCGGGGGGAGGATACCTTCACACACCTCTATCTCTCTCTCTGAAGCTACACAGTGGTGCCTGACGGAGATACCGGGGCAGGATACCTTCACACACCTCTCTCTCTCTCTCTGAAGCTACACAGTGGTGCCTGACGGAGATACCGGGGGCAGGATACCTTCACACACCTTTATCTCTCTCTCTGAAGCTACACAGTGGTGCCTGACGGAGATACCGGGGGCAGGATACCTTCACACCTCTCTCTCTCTCTCTGAAGCTACACAGTGGTGCCTGACGGAGATACCGGGGGCAGGATACCTTCACACACCTCTCTCTCTGAAGCTACACAGTGGTGCCTGACGGAGATACCGGGGGCAGGATACCTTCACAAACCTCTATCTCTCTCTCTGAAGCTACACAGTGGTGCCTGACGGAGATACCGGGGGCAGGATACCTTCACACACCTCTATCTCTCTCTCTGAAGCTACACAGTGGTGCCTGACGGAGATACCGGGGCAGGATACCTTCACACACCTCTATCTCTCTCTCTGAAGCTACACAGTGATGCCTGACGGAGATACCGGGGGCAGGATACCTTCACACACCTCTATCTCTCTCTCTCTGAAGCTACACAGTGGTGCCTGACGGAGATACCGGGGGCAGGATACCTTCACACACCTTTATCTCTCTCTCTGAAGCTACACAGTGGTGCCTGACGGAGATACCGGGGGCAGGATACCTTCACACACCTCTATCTCTCTCTCTGAAGCTACACAGTGGTGCCTGACGGAGATACCGGGGCAGGATACCTTCACACACCTCTCTCTCTCTCTCTGAAGCTACACAGTGGTGCCTGACGGAGATACCGGGGGCAGGATACCTTCACACACCTTTATCTCTCTCTCTGAAGCTACACAGTGGTGCCTGACGGAGATACCGGGGGCAGGATACCTTCACACCTCTCTCTCTCTCTCTGAAGCTACACAGTGGTGCCTGACGGAGATACCGGGGGCAGGATACCTTCACACACCTCTCTCTCTGAAGCTACACAGTGGTGCCTGACGGAGATACCGGGGGCAGGATACCTTCACACACCTCTATCTCTCTCTCTGAAGCTACACAGTGGTGCCTGACGGAGATACCGGGGGCAGGATACCTTCACACACCTCTATCTCTCTCTCTGAAGCTACACAGTGGTGCCTGACGGAGATACCGGGGGCAGGATACCTTCACACACCTCTATCTCTCTCTCTCTGAGGCTACACAGTGGTGCCTGACGGAGATACCGGGGGCAGGATACCTTCACACACCTTTATCTCTCTCTCTGAAGCTACACAGTGGTGCCTGACGGAGATACCGGGGGCAGGATACCTTCACACACCTCTATCTCTCTCTCTGAAGCTACACAGTGGTGCCTGACGGAGATACCGGGGCAGGATACCTTCACACACCTCTATCTCTCTCTCTGAAGCTACACAGTGATGCCTGACGGAGATACCGGGGGCAGGATACCTTCACACACCTCTATCTCTCTCTCTCTGAAGCTACACAGTGGTGCCTGACGGAGATACCGGGGGCAGGATACCTTCACACACCTTTATCTCTCTCTCTGAAGCTACACAGTGGTGCCTGACGGAGATACCGGGGGCAGGATACCTTCACACACCTCTATCTCTCTCTCTGAAGCTACACAGTGGTGCCTGACGGAGATACCGGGGCAGGATACCTTCACACACCTCTCTCTCTCTCTCTGAAGCTACACAGTGGTGCCTGACGGAGATACCGGGGGCAGGATACCTTCACACACCTTTATCTCTCTCTCTGAAGCTACACAGTGGTGCCTGACGGAGATACCGGGGGCAGGATACCTTCACACCTCTCTCTCTCTCTCTGAAGCTACACAGTGGTGCCTGACGGAGATACCGGGGGCAGGATACCTTCACACACCTCTCTCTCTGAAGCTACACAGTGGTGCCTGACGGAGATACCGGGGGCAGGATACCTTCACACACCTCTATCTCTCTCTCTGAAGCTACACAGTGGTGCCTGACGGAGATACCGGGGGCAGGATACCTTCACACACCTCTATCTCTCTCTCTGAAGCTACATAGTGGTGCCTGACGGAGATACCGGGGGCAGGATACCTTCACAAACCTCTATCTCTCTCTCTGAAGCTACACAGTGGTGCCTGACGGAGATACCGGGGGCAGGATACCTTCACACACCTCTATCTCTCTCTCTCTGAAGCTACACAGTGGTGCCTGACGGAGATACCGGGGGCAGGATACCTTCACACACCTCTATCTCTCTCTCTCTGAAGCTACACAGTGGTGTCTGACGGAGATACCGGGGGCAGGATACCTTCACACACCTCTATCTCTCTCTCTCTGAAGCTACACAGTGGTGCCTGACGGAGATACCGGGGGCAGGATACCTTCACACACCTCTATCTCTCTCTCTGAAACTACACAGTGGTGCCTGACGGAGATACCGGGGGCAGGATACCTTCACACACCTCTATCTCTCTCTCTGAAGCTACACAGTGGTGCCTGACGGAGATACCGGAGGCAGGATACCTTCACACACCTCTATCTCTCTCTCTCTGAAGCTACACAGTGGTGCCTGACGGAGATACCGGGGGCAGGATACCTTCACAAACCTCTATCTCGGAAGGAAGGTCATAAAGTATAACCCTCCTATACTTGTAGACTCAATAACCATAAAATAAATGCCCTGGCACTCAATATGGGTTCACGTTCGTTTTCAGACACACCAACTATTTTTTCTTGGCCTACAATAGGTGCTTGTTATATTTTGCGCATGATTTCCCACCTGAAGATCCGTCACCCCAGCCCACAGTGATTGTAATTTATAAAATTAGGATAACAAATATATTGCTTTGTGTTATGCATCTTCGAGAAATAAATCTTCTGAAATTCAAGAACAGACAAAAAAAAGATCCAATTCATATAGACTTAGTGAATCTATACTTCAGGCAGTCTTTTGTTTGGCATTTCCACTGAAAACCATCCTTCGATCTGGAGTATTTTGTCAAATTCATCCAGTTATCACAAGTATCACACTTAACTTCACGCTTTTAAAAGTCTGTTTTGTTGAAGCCACCGAATAACTATAGTGGAATCATCACACAGCAGTGGTAGGACGCTAGGGTGTGGAAGGTATTGCGTGCCAGGGTCCACTGACTCCTAGAACTATTTTTTTTTAGCCCACTTACTTTTATATAGTCCTACTTGACTGGAGGGTCCTGATTCCTCCCTTTTACCCATTTGACCTGACCTCACTTGTAAGTTGAAGTCAGGACAGGTCTTGACCCCACCTGAAGAACCGTCACCCCAGGATATCCCACCTGAAGATCCGTCACCCTGTCAAACTCTGGGGTGACGGATCTTCAGGTGATCCGAAACTTTTAGGGATAGATTTTTTTTTTTTTTTTTTTTTTTGGCGCGCAAAATAAAACAAGCACCTATTGTAGGCCAAGAAAAAATAGTTGGTGTCTCTGAAAACGACCGCGAAACTCTCGTCCATTATAACCGACATTAGTGCAGTGGCAAGTGACTGGCGACTATAGTGTTATCTACGGTAGGCTGAATGCAGAAACACGGGCAAAGGCTGAATAATGATAGTAATTATGTATAAATATATATATATATTGGCTACTGGAACACTCGTCGACGTGAAAAATTGGTATTGTACTCGATGTGAACTATTGGAACACTCGTCACCAAAAAATACTTAACACTCGCCTAGCTCCTTGAAAGATTGGAACACTCGTCAACTAATTCACCGTGCAGGATTGGAACACTCGCCGACATGATTTAGAACACAAAGCATGAGATCGGAACACTCGCCGACATGATTTAGAACACAAAGCATGAGATTGGAACCCTCGCCGACATGATTTAGAACACAAAGCATGCGATTGGAACACTCGCCGACATGATTTAGAACACAAAGCATGCGATTGGAACACTCGCCGACATGATTTAGAACACAAAGCATGAGATTGGACTTATTTCACTACCACTGCTACACTAACCACGTTCCTAACACTGTATATAACCAACAATGCCTTATTTCGCTACCACTGCTACACTAACCACGTTCCTAACACTGTATATAACCAACAATGCCTTATTTCACGACCACTGCTACACTAACCACGTTCCTAACACTGTATATAACCAACAATGCCTTATTTCACGACCACTGCCACACTAACCACGTTCCTAACACTGTATATAACCAACAATGCCTTATTTCGCTACCACTGCTACACTAACCACGTTCCTAACACTGTATATAACCAACAATGCCTTATTTCACTACCACTGCTACACTAACCACGTTCCTAACACTGTATATAACCAACAATGCCTTATTTCACTACCACTGCCACACTAACCACGTTCCTAACACTGTATATAACCAACAATGCCTTATTTCACGACCACTGCTACACAAACCACGTTCCTAACACTGTATATAACCAACAATGCCTTATTTCACGACCACTGCTACACTAACCACGTTCCTAACACTGTATATAACCAACAATGCCTTATTTCGCTACCACTGCTACACTAACCACGTTCCTAACACTGTATATAACCAACAATGCCTTATTTCACGACCACTGCCACACTAACCACGTTCCTAACACTGTATATAACCAACAATGCCTTATTTCGCTACCACTGCTACACTAACCACGTTCCTAACACTGTATATAACCAACAATGCCTTATTTCACGACCACTGCTACACTAACCACGTTCCTAACACTATATAACCAACAATGCCTTATTTCACTACCACTGCTACACTAACCACGTTCCTAACACTGCATATAATCAACAATGCCTTATTTCACGACCACTGCTACACTAACCACGTTCCTAACACTGTATATAACCAACAATGCCTTATTTCACGACCACTGCTACACTAACCACGTTCCTAACACTGTATATAACCAACAATGCCTTATTTCACGACCACTGCTACACTAACCACGTTCCTAACACTGTATATAACCAACAATGCCTTATTTCACCACTGCCACACTAACCACGTTCCTAACACTGTATATAACCAACAATGCCTTATTTCACGACCACTGCTACACTAACCACGTTCCTAACACTGTATATAACCAACAATGCCTTATTTCACGACCACTGCTACACAAACCACGTTCCTAACACTGTATATAACCAACAATGCCTTATTTCACGACCACTGCTACACTAACCACGTTCCTAACACTGTATATAACCAACAATGCCTTATTTCACTACCACTGCTACACTAACCACGTTCCTAACACTGTATATAACCAACAATGCCTTATTTCACTACCACTGCCACACTAACCACGTTCCTAACACCACTCCTAACACTGTATATAACTATAATACCATAATAATAACCTGAAAATATATAATACAAATAGAAAAATCTTCGCCATTACCTCTCACCAACACACACGTGATAATTCCCGGCGTATATAACTCATCATATCTCACTACTCACCGGTTACTCAGCGGGTTTACGGTAATTCACAGATGCCCTGGGACCTCCTGCACCTGTAGCACTAAAGGAGGCGTGGTGTAGAGGCGTAGTAGCGGGTAAAATGGTGTTATATCGGCAGTCACCAGCGCGGTAACACGAGGTAGCGGAGCACAGGGAGGGAAGAAGCCGAGTGACGTCACAAACTATAGACGACACAACCCGAGGCACAAAACATCCACGATCCCCTTACACTACGATAACTGGACCTTATAGACATTTTTAAGCTTACTGTACCTTATATATGCTATTTTTTAAGCGTATTGTAGCTTAAATATATCTGTTTTACGCTTATTATAGCTTTAAACTATGTATACAACACGTAAACAAAACGCCCACGATCCCCTAATACTACGATAACTGTACCTTATATATATTTTTAAGCTTACTGTACCTTATATATATTATTTTTTAAGCGTACTGTAGCTTACATATATGTTTTACGCTTATTATAGCTTAAAACTCCTATACAGCACATAAACAAAACAACATCAACGATACTTTTAATAGACGATTGGAAACTATAAACAAAACGTCCACGATCCTTTGTACTACGATAACTGTACCTTATTTATGTCTATTGTAGATAAAATATATGCTTTTTAGGGGTATTGTAGCTTAAATACATCTATTTTACGCCTATTGTAGCTTAAAATTCCCTGTAATAAGCTTGTTGAAGCATAAATACCTTTTGCGTAAGAGGATTCAAGCCTTTATAGCGTGTTAGATATTTGTCATCATATTTATCCTCCATATGGCGACGTATTTCCGTGAATAAATTACTAAATGACCCTAATATATTAAAATGGAGTATTAGGGAGGAGTTTTAAGGCGAAATAAAGGATGGGGATGTAATAGGATGTAGTATAGCTAGGAATAGATGGCATAAGTACTGTAAGACGCTGTATAGTACATAATACAGGCAATATTGCTGATGAACCCACGTCGATATCAGAGGCAAAATGACCCTAATATATTGAAATTTAGTCTAATGGATGAGTTTTAAGGCGCTATAAAGGGATGGGGATGTAGTAGAAGCTAGGGATAGATGGCATTAGTACTGTAAGACGCTGTATAGTACATAATACAGGCAATATTGTTGATGAACTCACGTCGATATCAGAGGCAAAATTACCTAATATATTGAAATTTAGTCTAATGGATGAGTTTTAGGCGCTATAAAGGGATGGGGATGTAGTAGAAGCTAGGGATAGATGGCATAAGTACTGTAAGACGCTGTATAGTACATAATACAGGCAATATTCCTTACAATACTGCAACCAGTTTGAGATATTCCATCTTAATTTATAGGGCCTAACTATTTTTATTTGATTCCTGACTATATTCATGCTGACAACTCTATCAGACTATGTAACTTGACTTTATCTATATGTATTGATAACTACCGTATATAACACTTTAGTCGCCAGTCACTTACTACTGCACTAATGTCGCCAGGCACCATATATTACGAATTATAGCATCACTACAGCCTTGTATGTGCCACTGAAGACATGTAGTGTGATGTACATAATATAAACTACTGTGTATCATCTTCAGTGGCACATACAAGGCTGTAGTGATGCTATCATTCGTATATATTGTACCTGGCGACATTAGTGCAGTGACAAGTGACTGGCGACTATCTACCTCTATCTATGCTATCTACGGTAGTGTTATGTATAAAAGTTAAAATATTCTCCGTCAGCTGGAAAAGCGTAGATAAATAGATAGATAGATAGATAGATCAATAAATAAGTCGGAATAATAGGTATAACAATAAATAATAGGTATAAATAGGGGAAAACTGGTTCACAAATAGGGTGGCGAATGATTGGCATGGACTCAGTAGACAGGTAGTTAGTGGGAGTCAATAAGGATTTGTAACGCCTTCACGCCCAGATCTTTCCTTGGCCTTATAAAATGGTCTGTTGTCGAGCCATAAAATTACAAAAAGTCACTGAATATACCAGATTAGTTAGTGGACAAGGATACTAAACAGGTTATAGCTATAAAATATTGCTTATAGTCACTACAAATCACCTGTTGTTAGCCATAAAAATAACGAAAAGTCACTGAATATACCAGATTAGTTAGTGGACAAGGCTACTAAACAGGTCATAGCTATAAAATATTGCTTATAGTCACTACAAATCACCTGTTGTTAGCCATAAAATAACGAAAAGTCACTGAATATACCAGATTAGTTAGTGGACAAGGATGCTAAACAGGTCATAGCTATAAAATATTGCTTATAGTCACTACAAATCACCTGTTGTTAGCCATAAAATAACGAAAAGTCACTGAATATACCAGATTAGTTAGTGGACAAGGATACTAAACAGGTCATAGCTATAAATATTGCTTATAGTCACTACAAATCACCTGTTGTTAGCCATAAAATAACGAAAAGTCACTGAATATACCAGATTAGTTAGTGGACAAGGATGCTAAACAGGTCATAGCTATAAATATTGCTTATAGTCACTACAATCACCTGTTGTTAGCCATAAAATAACGAAAAGTCACTGAATATACCAGATTA